>JABFQC010000239.1:0-31560 GCA_022817085.1 Psilanteris sp. ZL-2020
TTGTAATATCACATTATAAAATTACCAAAAATGTATATCTCTTATCATAATTCATCTATAATTTTACAATATGTCATTACAATTTTCTTTACTTATATACATAATACACTCAGAAAATTTAAACGTAGAAAATTGCTGTTTATAATACTAATTTGGAGACATTAAAGTAAAAACCTAAAAATTACTGTTTTTCCTTGTAAAAATAGGTTTTCATACCAAATTTTCCTTCCATTTTTTAGTATAATGCTATTATAAATAATAATTTTTATGATTTTGTTTTAATGTCACCAAATTAGTGTTATAAACAGCACTTTTCTAAATTTAATTTTTCTGAGTGTATACAACATTTTTATAATTCATTATAATAGTTACTATCAAATTTGTCTCAATGTAGATTAATTTAATTAAAATAAAGGCTGTTTTCATATAGGAATTTTATATTTTTAATATTCATTTTATTTGATACATTTAATATATATAGATATACACACAAACGTGTGGTTTCGTTCGTTTTCGATCATGAAAGTATACGTAATAAACACAATTAATACCATCGTATGTTATTAATAAAGTTGAAAGCGTGTTTAATATATTCACGGTATATTAATAACTTTGGGAAAGAGAAATCTAAATGCGTAAGAAACATATGGCATTTGTTTATTTCGGAACATGATCGTATTAATTAAAGTCAATGCTAAATTAGTAGCAAGAACTACTCGAATCTTCAATCTCAACAGCTCAGAGCTATTTAATTAAGTCATACGACGTCTTTCTTAGAGCATGCGTTCTACGCGAAAGAGACCATATATGTCTATCCGTGGACACGCTCAAAGTGTTCTCGGGAGTACATTTTGTGAGACGCAAGGATAAGGGTGCGGGGTTGGGGAGGACGACGCTCGCGTATAAATCTTATACATACTCTGCTACGTATTCCTCGAGGAACATTAATAAAGAACTCGCTCGCATAAGCTTTGCATCTGATTCGATTAAGAAAGTCACGATCCACTCATAATACGTTTTCTCCCGCTTAATCCACGTTACACGATCTTTAATGTCTTTCAAATTTCACTTTATTCAAATAAACGTTGCACAGACGCTCGTTTGATGAAACTTTATGAACATTTTAATACTTCCGACGCAAGACAAGTATGTGAATTTTGATTCGTTTAATAAAATAAAACGTCAATATTTAATTTGCTTTAATTACACGATAATGCACAGAAGGGAAATAACCCGGTAATATGCAATTGAATTATAAATGAGACTTGACTGGACAACTACAGTTTCTTCGAGTATACATTGCTTTTTTTTTATTTTCAAATTGTAACTATTAAATACAAGACATTTCCGCGCTACGCCCGTTGTCTTTTGCAGGACAAAAATGACAGTAATTATAAAGTTTTTGTTCGCACAGAAAGTGAATGCCGAATTTGGAAAGCGTAAACTTAATTCGCAATTACGGACTTTAATTAGAGTCGCGTTGTAAAAAATGGTCCAACATCAAACGCGGGAGCAAGCGTTAATAAAGTGGATGAAGCATACAGTTGTAACACTTGTCGTGAAATAAAGCCAAACTGTGCAGATATTGTGTTTTATTTGGCGCAACAAATTGCCGGGTACGAGCTTGCAGGAAGTCGGGGTGAGTGCGTTTTACGGCGACACATCAAGACATCACGCGTCGGGCTGAAATTCCAAGATTTACGCAAGCCAATGGAGAGGTTGAGGTCTTCGGTTGAAATATACTTAGCCCCGTGCGTGGGAGGTATTTACGAGGTAGACTCGACGTCCCGTGGGAGTCCGTACCTCGTTGCACTTTTTGTCGGGATCGCGAAATGACGCCGAGATCCTTTTGCTTTGCACCCGAAAACAACGAACTCACTCACGCGCGGCTTTTTTGTGGTTTCGGGACGCGCGACGTATGAGCCCAGCAGGACCAATACAAATGGTGCCAGTATTGTGCCAGTACTAGCACCAGAGTTGCCAGTACTATTATAATTGTAAACCGACGTGGGCCCATTATTGTACCATCGTTGGAGTGGTAACGTCGGCCCAGTACTGGTTTCTGAACATTTCAATACTGGTTTTTCTCTGCCACGTTATTATAGTTATTTGGTAGCACCATAAATATAAGTATTACTGGTTCAGTAATGGCCCAATACTGGCACTCGACTGTCGGGTACTTGCGACTAGTATAATTACGCGTTGCATGCCATTGTCGCACCAGAGTCAAATACCGACGGTCAGTCGTCAGTATCCGGTACTGTTACAGTATTGCGCCAATCCTGGATTTCCACATGGGAGACTATATAATACAAAGTACCATGCCTGGCTCGACTCTGGCACTTTACTGGTTGCAAATTTTGACCAAGTCTGGTTCAGCTTAGTTTTGCTGCGATTTTGGTTATTAACCGTAGTATGGTCAATACCGGCACAAACCTGGTTGCCATACTCTGTGCCAGAATTGGGCCATGTGTTTAACTCTGGCGTAGTCCTGCTGGTAGGCGGACGAGGGAAATAAAAGGGACGAAATCAATGATTGTTTTCGATTTGAAAAGTTCAAGTTTGCAATTAAGTTGGCGTCCAATAGCCCGCGGCCGCACCGATTACAAAGACCGTTCGGGAGAGATTGTAAGGCAATAAGGCGAACTTTCCTTGCGGATAGATATCGCAAGCCGTTGGGTCCATTTGAAGCACGGGCGCGCTCGAAATTAGTGTCAAACGATAACCGTTTTCGTTAAATAATAACCCGCGCAGCGAGAGTGGAAACCAATTTCCGTTTTTTCTTCGGATTTAATTCGTCGAAATTAAACAATTCAGAGAGAGGAGGAGTCTCGGAAAAGTAGCTATCAAAGTTTATCCCGTCCCATAAATCAGTTCGTACGTGCGCTTTTATACTTTATTCGATAGAAAATTGGTAAGAAAATTCGCGTCTCGTCTTATCGCGGTCGCGCGAAATGAGGTCGCTGCGCCGGCGGGTTTGATTTATTCGAAATTCGTAAGGGCGCGCGAGCCGGATTAAACGGCTTCGCTCTCGGGACGCTGCATAAGAAACTGATTGTTCGGACTTTCAGCGAACTAATCAGCGTGTTGTTTTTAGACATAACGAATTCAAATTTGTCTTTCGTTTGCCGAACGAAACAATCATTTAACGTTCAATTTCCAGGGACTACGAGTTCTTTGCGAAACTTCATCGCCGGATGAGTAGACAAAAAAGCGACTTTTAACTAGCTGTATCGCTTGTTCTTCGCTCGACCTTCCACGTGCATTCGAATTTAAATGAGAATGTCACGCAAATTCAGCAAAACGAGAAACTGTAGTACAATGGCCAATCTAGACTTTGTTCTTCACGGTACCACGCCTTCGTGCTTAAGAACGAATAAACCAGTTTGAAATCTCTTTATAAAGCTTTAAATTTATTTGCGTATTTATTAAAGCTATATCATTATGGATGTCGGGGTTAATAAATAATATACTTAAATGCTTGTTATATAATCAAAATGCAATGAATGTCGGTATTGCAAGAATTGATAATCAACAACCTCGGACCCCTTAACACTTTTTCTCATTATCGGAACTTTTCACCTCCTCATTATTATGTCTTCATCTCCGCCACTTTGTTGCGCTCTTTTTATGCGGTAATCCACGATGTCTGTAGTCCGCGGTACAACCCGGTTTTCTCTCATTAATTTCGCCGCGCGCGTGCAAAGACCTCCTTAATGCGCACCTATTATTACTCTTTTCGTATCTTTTGAAATTCCTCGCGTTTTTCGCACTCCCGGATCTCGTGTTCCTTTCCTACTCAAATTGTTCGAATTATAAAATCATTAACGAACGCAAAGTGATTTGAATCTCCTTAATGAAATAACCGAATGTTTGTCACGTAAAGAATTTTGCGCGACGTAAATGGTTTTTTTCCTTTTTTCTTTTTCCTTTTTTTTTGTTTTGAGAACGCACGAATTATATTTACATTGAAATAATAACGTGTCTAAGCAGAAACCTACATCCATTTACCCGAATAATGACGTAATAACAAGTTGCTAACTTCCATTCTTGCGATACAAAAATCTCGCAAACTGGGAAATGAAAATGTCAGCGATGTTATTATTCACTCAAACGTATTTTACTTTAAATTAAAAAAGTGCTCTTATAGAATATAAGAACAAAGAAAACGTCAAAACACATTTAAATACAGAAATAATCAAACAACTTGTCGTGCATTTTCATGCAAAAAAATTATTGCGTCTTTTTCATTTTATTCAATTTACTACTTTTCTGTTGTTTGTTTTGTACTTTTTAATATAAGTAATCGATAAAAATTTAATCAAAAAATGCGTTGGTTTTTATGTGCGGATTTTGAGTGTATGCATATATCTGTATATATATGAGTATAATACAATTTGCACAATCTTAATGCAAAAAAGGGTCTTGTCACACCTTAATACGTATATATATAAATAAAGCATATGCAGTAAAATTAACAAAAAATTTTCCTCCGCATCATCGAACAAGTTTTGTTTCGAAATACCAATATTTCAAGTATCGTAAGCTATTGAATTATTTAAAGCACAACATTATGTAGTTTAAATAAATCATTATAAATGAAATTTAACGGAATTATTCTGTAGCGTTCGAAAATAAATGAATACGCAATTCGCTGGGTATATTAAATATAAACACATAAACTGATTTGGTGTTTTGAAATTGTTTATATAGATAATGGCCGAAAATTGGGTAAAAATGCAAATAATTGGAATCCAAACAATTTCGGTTAAACGTCATATCTGTCTTTGTTCAATTTGACTGCGAAATTTGCAACTTTGTATGTAATCACAAAAGACACATCTGCGTTTGATGCTCGGTTTGATTTATACTGCAGGAATAACAAGTTCAATTATTTCCAGCAACCGAACATCACCGAATATAATGTATCAAAGTGATATTAGTTGCGCGACGTTTAATAATTAAGACGCTGCAACAATTTACTTGCTCAAGCGTTTATTGCATTAAAACCGCGTAACATTGTTTAAACATACTATTGATGATTGTTGTTTAATTGAAATTAAATATCGCAATATATTTGCATCATAAAGCGATCGAATTTCAATCAAAATCTGTACCTCCTGTAAAGACATTTTATTTCTAATCTACCGTAAATTAATAATAATAATAATAATGATAATAATAATAATAATATAATAATATATTACTATTATTTATGAATCATGAATATACAACAATTATTAATAGAATTCGATTTTCTGACGACATCGTATCAATTTTGACCGTTTGTTTGTATTTTTTATTCGGCGCTAATTTATGCTCATAATTATAACCTTTCGCCAAAATAAATCGTTGTTAATGATAATGGTGCGCTATGCGAATATAATCCGCGGATTTTCGAATGTGCAAATAAGCGTATAATGAGAAGATAAATGTATCGTGATTTACAAGACACCGCACGCGTTGACGGATTTTAAGTTTGAACGTGCGTTACGTATTTCCATGATTAGATCTGGCGCCTCGCGTCTGTGCATGGTAATAAGTCATATCAATGACGGAAACCACTTAGTCGCTAAACTAATGTGTTATATGAGAATTCCATTTTTGGCACTAAATAATCAAGAAATCGATGCAAGTTAAGTCATTCGACTGAGTTATTAGCGAAGTTGAAGTGTGTATTTGTGTTGAAAAATCGACAACGTAATGAATCTTATTAAGATTGCATTGAATTATTCATGTACGAATAAGTTACCGCCAATTTCTAATATAAATTATAAACCGTGCCGCGCAACTTGCACGCTTAATATCGGTAAATAATAAACGAAAAATTATATTATAAACAGTTTCATTATTATTTAAGGCGTTAATTTCCTTAATCACGTCGGTATTACTATTTCCGCGTGGTAAATACATATATAATATATATTTACACGTATATATATAAATACTAAAAAAAAGCAGCAAAACGCCGACACGTACTCTCAACAACATTCAGTCGCTTTTTCGCAAGAAGCACAATTAATTTTTACTTTTTTCGTACACACATAACAGTAAAACTTGCGCGACAATACGCGACTAATAAATGCACTCGAACATAATAATAAACGCGCGAGCAACCAATAACATAAAACTTAACTAAATAGGATACGTAATAGCTTTTTACGTTTATAAATCATGCGCAAGCAACGACTGATTGAATAAAAATACGTTGTTCCGTTAAAAACGAAGCATTACAAATGGAAATAAAAAGCAACCGATTTTGCATTTAGTGCGCATTTCTTTCCTCGCGCTAACCACGTTAAGTAATTTTTTTCAATCCACTCGCAAAACAAACACAAAATGTCGCGTACGCTTGCGCAACTACCGCGCTTATCCGATAAATAAAGCAATCCCCGAAACTGGGCGTGACCTATTCATTATAAATTTAATGACGCCGAGGCCTAAAAGTGTATTTGGGGTCGTAAAAATATTTGCGACCGAATATAAAAAGTGCGAATTATGATGAAGAAGCGACTTAATGAACTCAAATTTATTCCTCTCTATTAACTTTGTAATGGAGGTTACAAATAATGCACGAGCGTTTCATTCCGGCTTTGTTTCTTGTCCTTAACTGCTCATTGCTATTGCGCGGGAACCATAATAGCTACTCAATGAATAGTGACATCTCCTCAGCCGGAAATATAAAATGTGACGTGCAATGAAGCAAGATGTGTATAAACCCGTTATCCCGCGAGTTGACCGTCATTCTTTGTGCGCGCGGACTATCTTACGCTCAGACAGTCGTAACCTCGACAAATCCTGGGTTACGATGGATTACACGCGGCGGGTACAAAAAAAATGGCCGAAGGCGTACGGCGAACCGCGCGTCGCATAAAAAATACGTCTGTCTTTCGTGCGTATTGAGTCGCGCGATCGCGGACTGCGAAACGTAATCAAATTGGAAAGCCGGGACAATGTTGAAAAATGGCGTAATTTATAGTTAGCGAGCGTTTAATCAACAGTAAAATGTTGGACGTTTACGATGCACGTATCGATGTGCTGACGAGACGTGGCATACGCTGCAGGATTTCATGACCCGGCATTATGTTAATAATAAAATTGTCGGCCATTTCTAGCGCGAGCGGGAGAATAATCGAGGCGCCTAATGCCGGGAGAAGAGAAATCGGTCGTAGGTCGGGTATTACCGAACGAATATATATGCGTGGTTTCCACAAATATTTCAATAACCCAACAACGATGGCAAAATAGTTCGCATAGCTTCCTTCGGTGCTTTAACCAGAGTAACTGGAACTGGTTGCGGCGGACGCGGATATACCCGACGCAATGAGAGTTTCATAGGATTTCGCAAAATGTGAACTTTGTGAACTAATTTATGCACGCATTATGCATTTTTCACACGCGCGGCGCTGATTAATTTCAGGTGTGATTTAATACAAAAAATTGCGAAAGGGTATAGCTTTGCGGCCGAACAATAACCGTGGCCGGATTAAAGCCGAGATTTGTTTAATTTTAACTTTGCCGGAGTCGCGCGAAACTGCGCGCTGGTAAAAATGTTCGTGCAAAAATATTTTGGATATTATATATATATGTATATATACGATGGAATTATGCCGGCGAGCGAAATTGGTAGTAACCGTCTGGAATAATTCAGTCCGCGTTTTTTGTCAATATAAACCGACATAATAAATATAACTTATGTAATTGACGTTTATTGGAACGAAGAAGAATATCAAACGTAATTGACCGAATGTTAGAAATAAATCGAATTCGCGTGTTAAATGCATGATATTTTAATATGCTTTTAATTATTTACATTATCATAGATTTATTTTTAGAATTACAACAGAAGAGTTTAGACCAAAATACTATTATAAAATGAAGTAGAAAATAAATGAGATTGACATCGAATATATATATAACTCATTACCGTACTGTATAAATAAGTGTGGCATAGCTATAGATGACCCGAGCCATAAGTCCAAACGATATGAAAATGTCTTCGCTCTGTATTTCTAGAATGTGTTTGTGTTATAGTTTTGATATATTATTCATGACGCGTTTCCTCGATCCTATAAAAGCTTATAAAGATCTATTTATAATGAAATCTTCTGTACAAATATATAACAACGATTAAACTTGACGAGCACCCTTACCTATATATATATATATATATAGATGTATATATAAACATACATATAATTTTTTTTGTTGGTATAAATTCGCATAAATTATGGAGATTGAAATCCGTGTCTCAAAACCAGGCTAAAATCATGCTATCGGGATGAAAGCAAATTTCATGAATAAAAAATTGGCTTTAGTAACCGAAAATGAAGCCGGCAACTTCGCGACCTTGCGCCTTCAAAATGTTCAATAAATTATCGCGATTACTGTCGCGTGAAACGAAAACCGCGGGTGCTTGTCTCGCGTCACAGTAAGTCTGAATTCGTCTGCGTTTAGATACGAAAACGACTTTATCTGATTCTGACGTCGCCTCGGAGTTTAGCAGACAAACGCTAGCTGCAGGCTCAATCCACGAAACTCTCGTGTTTGCCTCTGTCCCTCTCTGTCGCTCCTTGCGCGCCGTCCTCTCCGCGTCCCTGTCCGCCGCCGTCGCCGCTCGCTCTATCTCGCTCTCTCTCTTGTCGCGGCGTATCGAATTTCTCAAATTTATTCAAAACTTTGTCTCCGCCCCGAGAGACAAGATACGTACGGACCTGAAATATTACTAATAACACGAACGTTTCTAAGATAATGTTTGATTTGATAAAAGAAAAGTTTCACAACGCGAGTATCGTATTACAGAAATGGACGAGGCAAAAAACGGCGCTCGGAGTATCCCATTTATAAAGAGCGCGCATAATTTATTTGCTTGGCTCTAATTTTCTGATAAGCGCGGGTATAGCGAGGCGCAAAAACGACGTGATTTCGTGCGTGTATATATTCTCGATTTTAACGAGGCCTCGAACTCGAGGTTTATGCGCCAGATGCAGCGACGGAAAGTATCGTTTCTCGCCAGCCGATTCGCACAAGCCGAGCGCACCTCCGCCGCCCGGAGCCTCGTTATTATAAAATAAAAAAAGACAAAAAAACCGGGGAAAAAATCGGCCGGTTCATTACGCGCCACGATGAAGAAGCCGAGATAGCAATTTGCATTCTTTGTAATTTTGCGTATCAAATGCAGCCTTGGCGCGCCGCGGTGCCGCGCGCGCGACCAAACTCAATTATCCTACTCGCGCAGGCGCGGCGTTATTTTCGATTTGAATTGTTGAACGAATTGCGTCCGCGGATACTTTGACTCGGCGACTTTGTATACAAATTGAATTTAACCCGCGCGGGCAGGTCGTAACGCTTCATTTACCGAACTACGGCTGTGTGTATATATATAAATATAGATATATACGTATGCGTATATGGTTGAATCTTGTCGCGTTGAGAATCGGCTGATTGGACGGCATTTTGCTACCAGCTGTGCGTATAAACAGGGTCATCTGTTTAATAGACACATATATTGACAGAGCCGTGAGGCCGGGAACCTGTTTAGAAAGACACCCCCGAAAAATACAAAACGCACCGCCGGTGCCGGCTAATCATTTTCTCATCAACACCCCAGCCGGTTGATCACGTTGCGTTTCTCACGCACGGTATATCTCTTTTGTCGGGCGCTGCTGCTTCTCGCAATTCGTCTTAATGTCTTTATCAAGGGTACCATGAGAACCGACTGGAACTGCCATTAACGTACTAATTCTCGTACAACTGTTCATTGAATCATGACTATAAAGAAAACATTATTAATTGCACGGACCTTTTTTTCGTGCCGCCACGCATTAAGACGCGTATATATACATATATATATATCTGGCCGACGTCGAAATTTCTCCGCTTAATTACCGTAAGCGATACGAAAATTGCCGGCTCAATCTAGAAAAGCAATTTCACCGCGAATTATTCGATTCGAACGGTCATCCGGCAAATCGATTACAGATTTCAACGCGCGCCGACGTGACTGTCAACTTTTTTCGAAATTAATTTCAATCCCGAGAGGGGCGCGCCCGAGCGCCGCTCCGCCGATTTAAACACCGCACGCGCGCCGACCAAATTTATCCGCGGGCTGTCAAACGGAACAACGAAGCGCGCAATTTTAAGCCGCGCGTCAAATAAAATGCAAACGCGAAGCCGGATGTCGCGGGGCAGCCGAGTTAAACGATTCCGGCAAGATGCACGGACGCGCGGGAATGCATTTTTCATGCGTCGCCCAGCGCGCGTATGCAAAACGACGCGAGGAGGGGGGAGGCGAAAGCAAAGATAAAGCGGCGCGGAATTTAGAAAAAGGAACGCGAAACAACGAGCGGAGCCGCGCGCGACGCTCGCGGAACGCGGCGCACGCGCGAGCGCGAGTGGATCCGAGCCCCGCGACTGACGGACGAAACCGAGCGAGGCCGAGTGGAGGACGAGTCCGCGAGCAAGGACGTCGCGGGATATCCGCAACGACGACGGAACGTCGGATGCTGAAACGTGGACCAGATTCGATAAATGCGCCGCGATTACTTCGCGCTTTTGATTACGCGCGGTTGCGTTTGTCTGCGCGATTTACTTACGTTTCGCTTTCAGCCGCGACACGAAAACCACGCTCCGCTGCCAATTATTGCAAAAGAGGATTGCAATGAATGAAACCCGTCGCGCGCTCTTTGCCACCTGCCTTCCGCGATACTCTCGTAGTTTCCTCGCCTTTTAAATTCTCCCGTTTTTATTCCCTTTTTTTTCCTCCTCTATCCGCTGGTTTTATCCCTCGGCGCCGAGAGCGACGCGTGTTGCGGAATGTAATTATTGTCTAGGAGAACAGAGGGCGCGTTTTATTTACTTTTTTGGCGAATCCGTTCGACGCAATTCCATTTTGTCTCGTGATTCGGATCTTCGGAATTCTCCGACATCGGATTGCGTAAAATGCGCGCGCGTTTTTGCCCGAATTTTTGCCTTAATATAATTACGCGTAATGCGGATCGCTCTGCGTTACAAAAATAGTGTATTTTGCATCGACGCGCGTTTAAAAACGACACGGCTTCGTATGCATTTAATTGAATACAGTATTTTATGAATTACGCATCGCGCCGAGTATTGACTTCTCGTGCGCGTACTCAACGGAATTTAATAATTTTGATAACAAAGACAGTCGTGGAAGATTAATTCGTTTACTTGAAAATTACGGTTAATTGATTTGTTAGCCAAGGCTGTTCAGTTCAATTGAAAAATTTATTTTCAACAACGACGAGTATCTGCGGAAATAAAGAATTCTTATTGATAATTAAATCCGCTAGAGAAAATGAACTCTTCTGTTCCGATGTCTCCAATTAAATTCGATCGTCCCGTATCCACCAAAGTTATACCAATCTGGCGTACGAAAATGACGATACGATCGTAATCCGTACTTTCTATTTATTCGCATAGAAAAATGCACGTTAATTTTTCCACGATTACATTTGCCGTAAATTATGTAAGAATGAGCATTAAGACAGCATTAAATCAATCAGTTGCCCCGGCTTAAATTATAACGTATGGGTTATTTTTATTGAAAAACAAAATGCAATGTTTACAAACGCAGCCTGTCAGTCCGAAGAGTGCACGATGGAAAACGTGAAATATTCAGGCACGCAAATTTGCAATTGACTAATTAAACAATGAACGGCACCGGAAACAACTCAAATATAACTTTGCGCTTATTGAAGAACATTATGTAGTCCGCAATCGAATTAAGCATAAAGTTATAAATTACATAACCAATAATCAAATTTAATGGCAAAATCAATTATAGTTCGAGATTATCTATATTCAGAGCAGTTAACTATTTGAAACATCAAATTCAATGAACTCGATAAACCCATTGTCGGGCGCGCAGTTGCAAACGAAAATTTGGTTGCGATTGCATCGGTTCGGCTCCGCGCGATTCGGCGCTTTTAACGAATCTTATTACAGGGTTCGCATCGAGCGCAGGAGAATTATCATGCCTCGTGGCTATTCCGAGTGAGCTCGGTCCCGCGCGCAACACGAGAAACACGAATTGCCGATCGCCCGCCCCGCCGCCGCGCTTTGTATACGAAATTGCGAGGCTCCTGACGTACCGCGCGAATCGTACATCCGGGCCCAATAAATGTTTCATAATTGGCGCGTGATTCCGGCTGCTTTTGCGCTTCCTCAAAATGAATGTTTCATTTCGCGTCTACGAAGTTTTGATTGGATCAGACGGGCGCCGCGTCTGAAAAAGGACGCGGCGCGCTTCGCTCGCATTGTACGATAGATCGAAAGCGATTTTGATCGAATCTCCGTTTGTTGTATTCATTTGATGGCTCTCGTTCGGCAATATTTAGGACCGAACGAGCAGCGCGCGGTAGTTTACAAACTAACTTTTTCACC
The DNA here is from genome assembly GCA_022817085.1 of Psilanteris sp. ZL-2020. Taxonomy (NCBI): domain Eukaryota; kingdom Metazoa; phylum Arthropoda; class Insecta; order Hymenoptera; family Scelionidae; genus Psilanteris; species Psilanteris sp. ZL-2020. The sequence goes on from JABFQC010000239.1 coordinate 12,406, forward strand.
GCGCGTTCAGTTATTTATAACGCCAAGTCCTCGGATTTATGGCCGGCCGAAGTTTAATCCTCCGTCAACGAAATGTCTGATAGCACGCATTAGTTTACGTCGCGATTTTTATTCGAAAAATTATTCATCCCGCAGTCGCTTTGATAAGTAGCCTTTTCAGATCTCGTCGGCCCGATGCTGTTTATCAAATATATAAGTTTGAACGAGTGTGACGGAGATCCGAGTAAAAATTTGATCCGGCGTGCCACAGGAAGAGTGTGGCCATTTTGTCAGGGTTGAATGTGGTAAATAATATTTAAGAACATTTTCAGAGGACCATATTAGATTCATACAAGGTTCCCCGACAAGATATTGACAAGCGTGTAACGGTCGGCGTTTATGTGGTCATGATGGGGCAAACCATTTAAATGGAATGCCTTGTCAGATCATAAGTAAATATTATATAAGGTTAAGGTATGGTGACCTTTTCATGGCCTGATATGAGTATTGTAGCATTCAATGTTTGGCTGAAATGTCGTATTCTATTTAGAATCAGACAGAATAATACAATAATGTTGTATTTATTTAAATTACTAATAAAATTGGCTTCTAACGAAAGCCTGATCAAATTGCCAAATATGTATTTTTGATTTGGTAAATATTTCGGTTTATATATAACGGAATTATAACACTCTTTATTGTCATCGCGCGTATAGAAGTAAGCAGCATTAGCGATGTTTATAACTTGGATAGGTGACCGCTTTTTAAAACTGTTAATTTCACAACTTAAAATATGTTTAAATGTGTACATTATTTAAATTTGTGTATGAATTAGTTTTTCTTTTTTAGTTTTACATTAATTTCAAATATGGCATTATAAGGCAGCATTAGGATCTTCATTGATATCCACATCATGCTCATACAAACGCTTACTGTTGTCTCTGCCTTATACGAATGCCTAATAATGACCTCATATAGTAACGTACACTGAAAAAAATAATATTACAAATTTTACCAAACTAGATAATAAAGGGAGGAAAAGTGAGCAGAAATGTAAATAACAAAAAACATTAGACAATATCATGGTATTTACCAATTATGACATATTTTTAGAATTTTCTGACCGTAATTTAACATATTATTTACATTTTTGTCTGTTTTTCCTACTTTTATTATCTATTTTGGTCAAATTTGTAAGATTATTTTTTTCAGTGTAGTTCCCTGATCATGACCTTATCTATATCTTACTTCAATTTTTTCTACAGGTTTGACGATTTGCCGAAAATCGATCGATTTTGCCGAAAGCTAATCAGAATCGCCTTTGTGTTTGTTTCAGGTCAAATCCGATCGCCACGAATAACAGAACACCCGTCGGACATAATTGTGATCAAAAATGAACCGGTGACGTTAAACTGCAAAGCAGAAGGCAAACCCGAGCCCGTTATAGAGTGGTACAAGGATGGCGAGCTCGTGTCAACGTCGCCGGGCGACCCGAAGTCTCAGAGGGTCCTGCTTCCAACGGGATCTTTGTTCTTTCTGCGAGTGATGCACGGCAAGAAGGAGCAAGACAGCGGGGTATACTGGTGCGTCGCGACCAATCCGGGCGGCAGCGTTCCCAGCAGAAACGCGACTCTCACCGTAGCAGGTGAGTTCTGCAAATTTGATAAGCTCCGAGCCACTTTCTCGCTCGCTCAAAACGATTCTTTGACATTTGTAACTTCGATTCCGCGCGTACAAAGATCCAACGCAACGCTGGGTTGGATCGAGCAATTTCATCGACGCATCTACAATAGCACACACGCGTTACACACAAATACTAATCGAACAACGTTCGCACGCTAATAATTAACACAATCGAATAAATCCGAAATACCGACAAACGTTCACCGAAACGTGTATATTTCCGAAGGATGTGAGGTTAAAATATATCTGTAAGCCGATGAAACGACCTTTCGCGTTTCAGCCGCGAGTGAGTCTTGAAACGACCGTAATGATAATATATACATATATATATACGTATTAATCGCGTCGTTATTTGCGAAATGAATACCGCTGAACGTTTGATTCAATTCGGAGTTAAAATTTTGAGTCATTGATCCGAGGAGAGAGACGCTCGCGTAATTACGATTGGCGCGTTGATAACGAAGTCGTTGAAAAGGGTGTGCGTCGGATATTGAAGTCAAACCACGACAATTGACCGGCGCTATTATTTCAGTCGCTCTTCCACCGTCTCGTCGCTGGCGATTAAGCGCTCTCATTCGTAGCGGATCCTTTGCAAACGAAAGAATGAGATACGGCCACGGGTCGCTCGGTTAACGACTCGGCGCCTAATTAAATGTTATTTCTTTCGTGATAGATCGATCATTGTTTTGACCTTTAAAGAATATCGTGGTACGACGATTAATCATCGCATTCATTCAACTTTTACGTCCGATCGCGCGCTCCTTGCCGCGTGCAACGAAAACAACAAAACGTTCGTCACCGTGGCACGAAACTTCGCGGTCAACGCGCAAAACAAATTTCACCGTTTCGCGTCCTTCGCGGGACTCTTTTTCCCCATTCAAGAGTGCTCTTTTAAGTCGACGAAATAGAGAAAGTCATTTATGTAATTGTTGGTCGCGGATTTATTCCGCGCGATAAATTAACGGCGCAAGCTTTTAAAGCGAATTCGTAAAGTTTTTCACAATGCGATTTCGTTAAAACAATCTTCCGGCCGGGAGGTACTAATTACGCGCTTCTTTTTTCGTGCGCGTAGACGACAAAAATTGCTTTAATTATCGTTTCAATTTGAGACTCTCGTTTAAGCTTATTACAGCGAAAATATTCGGTATAGCGGCATCAATTTGAAAACATGTTTGTTCAAATTTGACGCGAAGATTGTCTAGATGAACATTGTTCCGCGGACTCGCCTTTTCATTTTCCGTCTAGAAATGAATTTACGATTCAATGAACGAGACCAAATGTGAATACTAAGCGAGATATACAAAGGATGAAATTTAATTCCATAAACGACGATTGTTTTACGTTACGCTCATTTGATTAACCGATGAAATTGCGAGTATGTTATTCGTTCAAATGAAATGGACAAATGGCCGAATGAATGTGTCCGTCTGAAAGTTATTTAAATATAAATTTAACGGGTTTATTCAAGAATTCACGTAAAGTTAAAAGTTTTTGTACGATTAAACTCCGAATTGTATAAAATATTTATATCATTAATCTTAATTTTTACCGGAATCGAGTGTTTCAAGCGCACGGTTAAATTCAATATTAGCTTCAACTTATCTAAAATTAGCAAAATGTATTTAAATTCGTTTATTATATATCAATTTCGCATATTTGATATATATATATATTAAATATATCGCCCGCTGTTTTACTTTGATAATCCACTTTCTGATTTAAACGAATTTACGTTTCCAAAAATTACAGTTCGCCCGTGTGTTTGTATTGTGTTTATTAATTAATTAATCAGCGCGAAACCAGCGGGTAAAATGAAACTCCAAATACGATTTTATTAAATCAATAATTTATATTTATAAGTATAAAGTAATTCTAATTTATCATACTCCCCGCGATTGCTCGAATAATTACGCTTTGTCCTGCGTCGTATATATCAACAAAACAATATAAAAGCGTCCGCGCGGCTCCACGCTGTAGTGATAATTCAAAAAATCGTGCCAAATCGGTTTGACGAAGTGTGGCAAATATTTGATAGCATAATCAGAAGTTTGCCCAATCAATACCGCGGGATCGTTGGATATTGAAATATTTGGAACGAGCGAGCGCTGGGAATAAGATAGCGTACATACGGCGCAAAATTATAACCACCGATAACTCAAAGAATAATTATAAACAAGACCGGGGGAACGAGCACAATATCATAATTAATGCTAATTGCCGGAGGAGTGCTTTTACACGTGAATTATAATACGCAACGATATGGGACGTCGCTTCCGCGCTCTGATACGGTACCACGGCTCACTCTAGTTCGTCGCGAGAGATATTTCCAGTAAGCGGCTAAACGCGCGGCCAATCGGGTTTAACCGCTTTTCTACGTTATCGTTATTTCATGGCACGATCTCCCGCCTAGTCCGCGCGCACCTAATGAAATTTTACATGCACGTAAAGATACGCATGTAAATTAATCGCGTAAACAATAAAACGCGAAACGTCGTTATTTTGCGCTTTACGTGTTTGCTTCAGTTTTGTTAATTACGATGTCCCGATAACGACATGTTTAGTTTTATTAGCGGCTCTTTACAGAGCTTCGCGTGATAAACAATCGTACGATAACGCTTTATTGAAGCACCGCGCGGCGTTTTATTCCGCGGTTCGGAATTCGCCGAATACGCGTTTTTGATCGCCCGCGACTCCGACGGTCGAGATCGAATCGACTCGTATCGTCGTTTCGATGCCTCGACCTCGAAACAAATCGGTTGAATGTCCCTCGAGAGGAAAATCGCCTTCGCGTCCTCGATTCTAACGTTTCGCAACGTTTGCGCGCGTCAAAAGTTCGTCGCGTTATTTTCAATATCGCTCGAGCATCGTCGTATTATTATCGCGATATACTTTCGTCGCGTAACGCTGTCCCGATGATATCACTCGCCGAGGATATTCCGAACGCGAGAGCGCGCCGCAATCTCATGCAAATTATAAGCTACGCATTTCCATTTTCGTATTTCGATCTTTGCTTCTAAAATCTCGACGTATTTCTCACGCCTGATATACGGGCCGTGGAATCACGTGTGTGCAATTCTCATGATAATTCCGTCACGCTATATCGTCCAGTATTATTTCGGTCGGATAAGAAAACGCCTCGTCTAATGTAAAGCAACGCTTTCCAAGTTCGTAACTAGTTTATTTTGCACGTTGCGCGGTTATCGCGGAGGACGATCGCGCAAATAATATATTCCGCGGGACATTGTCACCCTTTTTTGCGGCTCGCGAGAACAAAGCGAGTAATTTATCGATGCGCTATCGCATCCTTCGGCCATTATACCGGCCCGGTAAAGAGTCGTGTCTCAAGAAAGAGGCGCGCTGCGTGCATTATACACGGCGCACTGAACGCACCCGCAACCCCTTGTTTGTTAGCCGAGTCACGGTTGGGAGCAACATCTTCGGGCCCGGGCATTATAATGCGTAACTTACTGCTTTAATGGGGACGTATGTAGAGTAGTAACAGCGCGCCATTGTCTCGCGCGTAAAGGTTGTTTTGGCTTCACCTGACCACATATGCATGCGTCGCGGATGCGGCGGGCGCCAACCTATTGTTTTTCAACGGGACCTCCCGCGTTATCTAACGAGACTCCGCTACCTCTTTTTGTCTCCGGTTTGTTCCCTTCCCGTTTCGTGCTCGTCCTTTTTGTCCGCGGACGGCCGTCTATAAACAAGTGCCTTCTAATGAGATTTCGAATTATTGAGGGAGCAGACCCGAGGAAAAAAACTATTGTGTGCAAAATTACGCCACCCAGCGATCACGCATTGTATTCGCGTTACGTCGAGGGTTTTCGGTCTCGGATTTTAAGATAACATCTGAGGAAAGCGCGCGGCCGATAATGCTCCTTTCGGCGCGAGAGTCCGCCGCGCCGGTAACGATTCCATCGAACGACATTATGATCCGCTAATTCGCGACAGAAATTGCATTCCGTGCGGATAAAAGGTGTTAATTAAGTGGAGTACGATGCCCGTTGTTCGCCGGCGATTAAGGCGAACCAATGGAATCCGTACGTTTAACAACACGGAGCCGCGTAAATGTGACTGGTTTTTCTGTTTTTTGCATTTCACGTTCCGTTTTATTTGGTCGCGTGCGATTTATTGCAAGCTCGATGCATCCTTTGAATTTAAATAAACTAATTTTGATTCGTTATTTCGTTAAACTAATCGTGAAATGGGATAATTTTTGTGCCTAGGTATCATGTTTAAATGGCTTCTTTGATATTAATTTACATCATACATTTGATGGTAAATATATTAATTTAATGACAAACGCTTTTTACGTTATAAAATGCAACGAATTTTATAACTGAACTTTAATAACATCTGATAATAATAACTACCGATATATACACGCAGAAAAATGTTGCATTAAAAGTGACTGAAAGTTCCGTAAATATTATTCAAAACACAGTAACTCACGGACAAAACAAAATTTCAGTTATTAGAAATTACCGAACTTTTCCGTAAACATTGATGAATGTTTGTAAATATAGACTGAAAATTCATCAATGTTTACAGTGAAAGGTCGGTATTTTCTGACTGAATTTTTGTTTTGTCCGTGAGTTACTGTGTTTTTTTCATAATATTTCCTGAACTTTCAGTCATTTTTAACGCAACATTTTTCTGCGTGTATATATGTATATACGCGTTATAAAAACAATCCAACCAACCATTAACATTAAACGACGGAACAAAGCTGCCGTTACAACTGAACAAAAAACCGTACATCCTATATTAGTCTTAGAAAAAGCGCTCGTGTCGAGTGTTCGAAATAATAAGCCGGCTAAAATAAACTCGTCTGTATGTTAATTCAATATGATTCATCCCGGGACTCTCATTGAAGGCTTTATTTGGCAGTGCTGACGCGCGGAAAACGCTTGCGCAAAGCTGTAGCTTTGAGATATCGCGTGTCTTGCGAGAACAAGCGTGCGGAGCATGGTACTCGAATTATACACCGGAACGTGCATTAGCCGGCTTTCGAGTGCGGTAACCCAAGTATTGCCGCTGCAATGTGAGGTGGCGGCTGTTCAGGTAACGCGAGCGGATTTGGCAGAGCAAAACTTACCGCCCTGCTAAGGTCGGCAACCTTAGGCCGAGCGCTTGATGAACCTCCGGGCGACCCTGTCTGCATTCTAAACTGTAATGCGATATCACGAATGAGCGATTAACGCTCGTTCGATGTTACTTGGGCAACCCTGCCAACGCTTAATCGACTTGTTACGGAACGAACCATATATTTACACTTTAAAAAACGACGTGCCGTATCAAAATGCATTCAACTAGATCGTAATAATAACAAAGTTTATTAATCATGCAAACGATGATTAGAAATTGTATACGACGAATGGCAAAAGGTTATCAATAAATAATAATAATAATAATGAGTAATTAATTAATTAATTAGCGTTGTAATTGGGTTGTTACTTTTATAGAATCGCGATGTTGATTGACGTGATTGGGAGCATTTCGCAACACGAAGCTGTATCAAAGCTTGACACAAAACGCGCCAATGAGTCGAATCAAACAACTCAATAGTAATATCTCGCTTGAATTCCTCGATCGTTTAAGCTTTCTGTAAAAACTGCAGCAAAGCCGTAGGAAGTTTAATAAATTGTCCCCGGAGTCTAGAAATCTTAGCCTCCATCTAGTCACGTCGCTGCTACTGATCCAAGCACGTTTAATAACATGGGCACGTACGACTTTCTGTTGCACAGTTAGTTTCCCACGCGATCTTTTGCCGAACGACAATATGAACAACAGAAAAGTCCAAAAACAAAAAAAAAACAAACAATAGGAACGATAATGTTGAAGCGTTCAACTTAGTTCCCTCGTAATTTTTACCACTGCCTGGGTGAATCTGTGAGTCGTTTGCGGTGAAGATGTATTGGATGGTGTAGGATTAAGCGTTCAATTTTAGCAACATTTTATGGCGTTCAATTTCTTTTCTAATATATACATTCAGAAAAACTGCACAAAGTTGTCCATTTAATTTTGCGCGGATTTAATGCAGAAAATATAGTGACGGAATCGCGATCAAAGCAAACGCAAAGGTCGGCTTAATCAACCATCACCGCGAGCAGGATTCCTTTCTTGACCGCCAATAAGACTTATTTTCACCTCGTCATCTTTCGAAAGTCATTAGTTGATGAAGCCCGTCGACGAGTTATCTCACCTCGATTGCGTCGGGTGGAAGAGAATCATCGTTGTTATTAGCTAATGGAAGTAAAATACGAGCAAATTGATTCTTGCGAGCAGAATTGGTGTTTATTTACAGCGCATAATGAAATTCATCTGCTGTAAAAATACCAATCGATTAATAATTATCTTCCGGAAGACCAGTTTTAAAAATAGATCACAATTTTTACAACTATTTACAATATCGATTAATAAGTTTCGCTGTTGTTAAATAGAAGATTAAACTATTTGTTTATGAATAATATATAACGCATTGACATTTACCGATAACAAAATAGATACGAAATTATTTGCTAATGAACGATACACGCGCGTAAAAGTGATTATCAACCAGTTAAATGGTACAAAAATAAAATTAAACCGAAATGCTGCATCTTCATCCTAGAAAATTGGTTTCGTAGTCCAAATTACCTGCCGATGACTCGATACATTTCTGCATTAATTCAGACGTTATTCAATTAACGAAAATTTCACGTATGTCGAAAATTCTATTCCAAAAATGGATTACTATTACTTTGTACAGTAGTCAAGGTGTACCTTAAGAAAGTGCACGGTCATCCAACCGGGCAATCCCGAAATGAAATGATCATCCCTGTCATCAAGCAAAATGCCTCCGACCGAGTTTTCGTGCGAAGATGATACTCCCCATTACGTTGATACTCGAGATAAACAACACAAAGCTGTCTTCGTTCAGTCTTATCTTGAGTGTATCGAAGTATTGAAGTGTTATGATACGATAATTTAATATGTTGTTATATACACTCGGGATATATCAGCGGGATTTCCAATTTGCCATCGAGATTTCGGCAATGAGACTGAGGAAAATACTGGCATTGAGTATTTGTAAGGCCTTGGATTCGTTTCCAAATCCCCCAACACTCGAAAATCAGACCTCCTTATATCTCCTTATATACCTTTACTACATCTTCGATCCCAACATCTTTCTTAGAAAGATTGAACTATATATATTATAGGGATTCCACTTAACTCAAGATAGAATTCGCCGAGAGGTTTTTACAAGGCATTCATGAAATAAAAAATTTCTACACCACACATTTTAGAAATAACTTCCTGGTGTAACTATTAATTTCGAAATAGGCACCGTTTTAATGTTACACGCGAAGGACACCATAATTTCGTAAATTGAATATAGCTGCAGGTTGATACTGCAAGAAAGACGTAGTAACATGAAGCATGGACCGTAGAGAACTGCTTGACGAGTTTCCAGGTACTTGTCCATCGGAACAAAAGCCGAGTTGAACTAAAGACAGAGAATGCGTATATATAATTTAAAGAGATGGAACACGGTGTGTTTTGTTTTGCAATAAAAATAGTTTATTATCATAAATTTCAATCAAAAATCATTGCATCATTTTTAATACGACAAACCTACCTCGGCGGTTTTGATAACGCGCAAAATATGCGGGATTCATAAATAAACCTCCGCAATAAATAACTACATTAATCTTCGCAGTAATCGATTTATATGATATTTCATTTAAATTGAATTTTACATTTTCGGCCACTTCCATCCCCGACGTATATTTTCTAATCTGGACGTGAAATTTTCCAATTTGTTCGATTACCCCAGCCATAATTTTTCCGCGACTATCCATCAAATGACAAGGCGATGATTAATCTAAGTTTTTTCCAATTCTTTGATATTACACGCATTCGCATTCCTGTAGCATAAGCCAGGAGTCATCTGGATGAGACGATACAATAGCCAGCTTGGTTCTTGTGGTCTCCTCCTTGACTTGAATTGACGGAGGTGGTACCAGGCTGCGATATAGGCGTAGTTGCGCGAGTATAGATAGGACAAGAAATATGGTGCAAAGATGACCAATAGCAGTAGTCCGTGAGCAGAAAAGAGAGAAAGCTAGAAATAGATGGATATATATATATACAACGTAATCTTCCTTCTGTATCACACCGTTCACCCTTCAGAAACGGTTCCTTTTAACTTTATTTTTTACAGGTATCGTATAAAAATCAAAATACCATCGTGCCATCCATTAAAACTTGGATCGTAAATTCCCGAAAAAAAGTTACCCCGAGACCTTACTTTAAACTGCCGAAAAATCGGTGAAATAATGGATAAAGAAAAAAGTCGGAAATATGGAAGGAGAGTCGCAGTGGAACAGGATGATATCGAGACGTGTGTCGATGCTATATATATATATATATACATATATGTTGCGAGCGGAGAAAAGAAACGGCCGAGACTCGCCCCCGGCAAACTAGGTCGCGATGAATCTTGGCGGTGGCGAGAAATCGGATGCGATAATCGATCTGCCTGCGATATTTTATCGAGATATCACACGGAGCAAGAATAGCAGCACAGCTTCCGGCGTTGGATCTGGCCCGGTGATAAATTTGTAACGCATCCCCGTCGTTTTGTTACGTTATTGAAACATGTCCAGAGAAATTCAAGATGGTATCAACAAGTACGGCTGCAATTCTTTTAATCATTTTTTTTTAATTTCTCAATAACTTTCTCCGTTCGATTGCGCGATTAATTGCGCGTACCAACAATTGAATTTACGTGTATAGTGGAGATCGGTAAAATTGAAGGAAAAATTGGAAATAACAGAAACTAATGTTTCGATCGTAACCGCTTTAATTATTAATTCCTCGGATTAAATTTAACGCGATCGACCGAGGAGATACTTAATATCATTACAATATAATTTTTATATGCCCATCAAATAAATCATTCCGCAATAAAACATATTAATGACTGTTTAAATATAATTTATATGATTATTTACTTTTACGACCGTAATTTCACCAAACATTAAATTTAGCACTCACGCCAAAGAGAAATCAGTTTAAGTCGCACATTTTGTTTAGTCTCATCTACTTCGAGCAAATGATCGGGGATCGACGGATTTCGAACCCCGTTGATTTCCACGGCTCGCTTATCGACTTCGTAGATAGGATACTTTCTTGGTAATTTATTGACCAAAGTAGTGACTTCCAGAGCGTCGAAACTCGATTAGACTTTGTCAGTTTGACGATAAAACGGAAATTCAGTCGACCCAGCGGATTTCCTGCTAGATGGCTTCTCTGCTCTCGCGAGTTCCTCGGTCCCTTCTTGTCATTTTCTACCCGCGACGCTCGTCACCTCATCCCCAGTCGCAGATATTGGTTGGTCGTCGTTTCTTTCGAATCACAGCGCCAGCAATCGCCGAAACGAAAATATCTTCAAAATAGTGGGTGGATCTGAAAATTTTTCTTATCGGAAAAGTTTAATTAAATTACTCTTTCTTCTAAAGACGTAATCTTCAATCTGCAGCCAATAGAGAAATATTTTTTCCAGACGATATGCTATATACGGGTATTATATATATAGATATAATCTTCCACAAATGGTGAAAATAAAACAAAGCTTCCTTAACAGACGTACGATCAAAAAACCACGAAACTACAAAACAGTTTATGTATATATATATATTACAGATAAAGCATCTCAGAATTCTATAAATGTTTATAAAGCACTCGCGTGTGAGTTTCTTCATTGTTTTTCATTTTTTCGTTCATAAATTATTGCTTCCTAATGTATTACATATAACCGCGTACATTAAAATATCCAATATAAACATACATATTAAATAAGAATCAATTTCATATAGTACATTCAATGCTTGAGACTGATAAAACGAATCGAACGTGTTTTTCACATCGTCGATTAGACGGGGATTGAAGAGGACTATCTGTTTAGACTATGAATCGACTCCTACAAATGGCTTTTTAATAACGACTACGGAAAAATCAATACCGAGTTACCTGCACCGGATTCTTTCCCTCTTTCACCTTCATCGCTTCGTCATTAGCCACCAAGTACATTGCACTGGCGCAACTCTTTCACATTATTTTAAACTTATACGTTAAACGTGGGCGCTTTTGACACATTATCGTGACATTAATGTCCGTCGAGTATTTTCCCCGAGCGTTTGTTTTGAATGGTACAAACTTCGCTGAATGGTTAGGTTGGTTTAATAATTCATTACGCAGGTTGCATTGAATTTTTGACACAACGTGGCATTTCGTGTCTGAATCGTAATCGAATAAGCCAGTGGTTGCTCGACGAAATTCATCGAGAATTATTAAACAAATGAACGATATATATATTATCACTTGCAATAATTGCGTAAGTAATCTTGACAAATGTTTCACTAGAGTGATGCGAGAGTCGGGCGCAATAAAAAATGCAACTTTTATCACCGAGACGTACCCGAAGAGTAATATTTAAATGACAGAAGAAAGTTTACATGCATGAAAGTTAAATATATTGCCGTACTAAAGCAAAAATTATTATACCTATTGCGAAAATGTAACGCACTAAGATAGCGCAACGTAAATTTTGAAATATAAGAAATGAAGTTGATCGTACGAGCATTCATGCCGAATAGTAAAAGTTTATATTTAAATGTCACTTAATTCAGTTCGTAATATAAATTATTTAATTGTGTCAACGTTAAAAAATGAAATATAATGTATTTCAATTCAAACTTGAATGCAACAAATGTCATTGCTTAATGGGTATAAGTCGCCAGGAGAGAACGGGATTATGCCATAGCGTGACACGATCAGTATTACTGATTGTAGATTAGATTTGCAAAGAATAAAGCCAGTCACTTCCCTTCCCGATAAAGCGTCGTCAAAAAATGAAGAACCAAACCTCGTTGTCAACCGCGCATCAGAAAATATTTATAGTATTTTTCCGTTAAGAAAAAGGAATATAAATAAATATATTAATATATATATATATATAGTAGTAAGACTATAATTGACTTTAGATTCATTGAATAATATCGAACGACCACGTACAATTTGGATCGGTTTAAAAAAAATGAATTTGCTAATTTCATTGCGCGAATCGTGCATTGGTAATCTCACGTAAAAATAGAAACCCAAAATATCGGGAAAAATGAATCGATACACCTATATAAATTCGCGTTACATTTTTTTAATCGAATTTTGCTTTTCACGCAACATATTTAACGACGCCTCTTAAATTAAATTGCAAAAATTGCAACAAAAGCGATATTCCTCCGACAATAAAACACACCGCTTGTATCTCGGGAATAATTGCGCATATCAATTACAATATCAGCGAGCTGTCAAAGATATTTTATTTCCGTTTTATTTATGCTTTTTATGACAGTTTTACGTGACACTTTTTCTTTCATTTTTTATGACTAATACATTCTATATAGTTGCTCAGAAACGCAGTAAACGCGTTGCCAAAGAATGGCGAATTCAAATCGACTCGTCGTAGCTTCGAGTCAAGTAGTATACGCGGCGGTATAAATATAGTCGGTATTTTATTGTTTAGTGTCAAATAAACACCGAATACATCGAACCGGACGAAACTCTCCTGAAATGCCCGTACTTTCTTCGCAACGATAATTTGTTTCGCGAACGACATCGTAGAGAGGAATTAAACTTTATGACTTCATCACACGGCAACGAACAATTTATAAACGGGGTTTCAGACAGTCGATCAAACGGATTACACTGCTTTTAAATCGGTACGATTCTTAACATTTAGTTAAACAGAGGCATCAAATTTAATTCAATCGATTCACAGAGCGACGACAAAAGCAAGCTACAAAAGTCTAACGATACGCGCGCAAATGAATCAAAGCGTGCGCGAGGTTATAAACAATGATTTGAACAATATACATAAGACTCCTGACGAAGCGACATAATTGGGACGAATTAAAGTTTATGAATTCATCGCGAGAGACGACTGATTTAAAAAGTTGCCGTTCTTTTTTCAACTGTCATTGGCTGTCATGTGAGAAGATCCTCGGCGACTTTCATGGATATAACTACGTACTTTTTTTGCGTGCGTGCCATAAACGGTTAAGATTCCTCGGTCGATCGAGATGTCGGTGGACCGACGTGTTCCTTTTTTCTTTCATTTTATTCGATCTTCTCCGTCACGCCGTCTGGTACCTTGCACAATAAACTGACCGTTCGGTTTTTGCCGCGCCGCCGTAGCCACAGCGCGACCGATTTGATTTAACAACTGTTCATGAAAAATAAGACCGTCCGGGGCTTTCGAGCTATAGATCGTAATCAGGTGCTTGAGACACTCGAACGACTGGATAATTTTCGCCGCGATAAATCAGCGAGGAAGCTTCCACGTATTCCCATGCTTCCATCCCCGACAATGGTGGCTAATTTAAAAAATTATTTCAACGCAACGAAAGTTATATACCGCCTCGTTTTATACGGATTATATATCGCATTATCGCGTTTCGGAGGCTCAAAAATACATAAACGTTGCAACGTTTTTTTCAGTCGAATAATATTTGCTAATAAGCAATGATGATCACGTTTATAGTAAACGATTAATCCGTGTAGAATTTGATTTAAGTTATTTCGGTAAATCAAAGTAGTTAAGGAAACGGGTCTACGTTATTAAGGCCGTGCCTCGTTAATGCTAGTTTCACGAAATCATTCCTTCTGTCAGTGTTTTCAGTTGCCATGATAATAATTGAATCAAGTTTTTGCCACTTCGTTTACGGTTGTTATATTTTATTAGTTTATGACTTTTGTGGACTTGGAATCGCCGGCTAGAACTTTTCGCGTTTTTACGAGTGCGAGCGAGAATAAAAAAAAAAGAACATATTTTTAACAGAAATGGTTCATCTGGGTACTATCGGACAATAAATGAAGCCGATCGTGGTCCCGACGGCAATAAAAGAGTCGCGTCCAGGGTCTCATCGAATACTAAAAGGGCTAGTAAGAGAGACAATCAATAGGTGTTAAATCACAGGACCTCCTCAACAATCGATTTCCCGAACACAACTGCATTAAATTCTTTTTCGTCATTGGATTTTATTTTGCGCTATCCACTCGAGTCGCACAAATTGATTTGGAACCGTAATCAGCTGAACGAGTACACATATTAACCGTTTTGTTGTTTTTATTTGTTTTTGTCGCAATAAGTCATCGTCTTATTTTTAATACGGCGCGCATTAAACTTAAAGTTTATATATATGTATATATATAAATATATGTCTCCGACGTTGAACCGTAATAATGTATTTCGCAGTACAATAATTTTGAAGCTCCGACGAAGCTCATTTATTTACGTAGCAAGTTTCGATGTAAAAAAAGCTGAGGTGTATAAGCTGGTCCGCATTTTTGTTGCACCAACAAAGCTGAAAGACCGATAAAGAGTAAAAACAGCACTTACTCGCGCGTCCGAGTATAAGGTTTTCAACATTCTCATCGACCGACGATACATTTTTACGAGGCAATTTGCCAACGATTTAGCGACTGCCGCGATCCGCAGTGGCACGCACTAATGGAGATCAAGACTTAAAAAATTAAAAATATATATATATATATACATATATATACATTCGCACGGTTTAAAACCTTATAGTAACGCGATTAAGTACTGATACACCTAATTAAATACAAGTGATCCTTTATACGTGTTATGTTCAGCTCGCAACCTAATAAGAGATATTAATGTATTATCTGTACAACGCAGAGTACGAAGTGGAAGTACTTAAAGCGTATTATTACTTTAAAAACTAAAATTGAAGAGGCGGTAATAATAACATTACAAAATATATAAACACAAAAAAGGATAATATTCATCGAAAATGATTTCAACAAATTGTATTCGTTATTCGTTATCGCGACTCTTTTATATATAACACCAAACGTTTTATATTGCAAATATATATATATTTAAATTTTTAACTCTAAATCAGTAATAAAATCAGATTACAAATCACTTTTGAATCATACTAATTCCCTGCAGTTTTACATAAAAAACAATAAATGAAAGTAAGACGTGTTTTCTTGAACAAACGACTGAATTATGAAAATTCTAAAGCAAATCCCGTGTTTCTTGTTTTTTGACCAAAAAAATTCAAATTCAAATGCACTCGTAAGGAAAGGCTCGTATTTAAACGTACGGTACCATTCAACCGCGCCACGATGATTACGAAAATGATTGCAAAATATCCAATAATGGAATTATATGTTTAATTATGCAGTTAATGCAATAGTAGGTACAACTTCCATTAAAACAATAAGCTGATATTACAGAAATGTTCTGCAATTTGCAGTAAAGATGGCATAATAATTTTAATGCACGGAGCAGAGATCGTCATTTGATAGTTGCCAAAACTTTGTGTCTGGATTACAAATATTAGTTTCACGTTATACGCGAAAGGGCGTGCGGCGAGGGCTGATAGCGAATGAAAATGAAGATAAATTAGAGCAAATAAGTGTTAATGGTCATAATGCCGCTACTGTTTAATCTTCGTTAAGACGGACGCGTCTGGCATCAGCGTCAGTCAACCAAATTGTGCCGGCTAAAGAGAACCGTCACTTTTCAAGAAATTGCTTCGACTCCCCTCGACACTTGGACGTATCTTGCTCGGCTAAATAATAACAGTCGAAAACAATTTGCCTTCGGGGGGATTTATTTGCTAGCGTGGCTTTACAATGGCCCGCTCAAATTAGTTCAAATTAAGCCCCAAAATCTGCGATTCGCATACATTACACGTTGGTTGCGAGTGTTTACTGCCTTCCCTGGAATTTAATCATTCAAATTAAGAATTCAATTTTTATTTCGACGACCGAGTGCCGCAATTAAACCCAAACGACAAATTGAAATTTCAGTTTCTTCTTTTATTCCGTATATCTTTTGTTTGAACAGTTTCATGGTATTACAATAATGAAACAGCATGGCAATGCGTAAAATTGAAATGTTTATTTTATCATCTACTTCGTTCGCGTTTTAAAAATGAAAACGTATCATCCGCGCGCGTTCCGCTCTAAATTTTGCACTTACTTTTCGAAAATTGCAATTCAGAAATGCGCCGATACCCCTCGTTCGCGTATCACATTAAATTATATTACAAAAGAGAGATAACTTTTGATACGAACGTTCAATTTAAATCTCAAAGAAAATTAATATTATGTGCCTGACTTGCGCAGCGATTCGGAACTCTCGACACCGGCCCAAAGATGGTACACACTTATGAAAAAAGCCATTAATCAGAAATAACTTGTTGCCTCGGAACTCGCGGATAAGCCACTTTTCCGACATCTACTTGCGTGGAAGAATCCCTTTTAAGAAGCACCTAAGCCTCGTTCATCATGTAAATGGTTTTCCAATGGAGATAGAAAACCACCTTGCGTTTAAACTCACATCTAAATCGATACTATCCCATGGACGTACAATGAATACTAACGCCGCGCCGACGTTTATTCCATTAGAATCATTTTATTGCCGGGTATTTTATTAAATTTATTTTATTTATACTAACGAGAAGAACGCTCAAACGCACGTTTCCGCGACGCGGATTCAAATCAAAACATAATACAATCAAATTGTATCACCGCGTATTACGAATAAAACTTTTAATTACGACAAAATTATTCCAAACGATATCGTAACGCAGCGCGGCAAAATGTTACAATTACACGCTTAACGAATTAATTGTTTTTTGATTATTTTATTGCATCAATCGCGATCGTAATTGACGCGTCGGAATGCTACTTTAGCGGGATAATAACTCAAGTTAATACGTTATTTATAATTGTTTATAAACGCGGATGCGCGATGAATCAAAATTCAAGATTAAAACCAACGTTACAGCGATTGGCCTTTGAATTCGCGCTCGTCGCGATAATATGTTCGCGCGTCGTTGGTTACGATTTTTCGAGCAATCAAAATCACATGGCAATTAATCAAACGTTCGTCGTAAACACTTTTCAGCGCCCGATATGAATTCGCGAAAATTCGATCCACCCACGACTACCACTCAATTAAAGGATTTTGCATTTTCAACGCTCTTTCTTACGTATTGTATCCCGAATTGCGGCACGTGGTGCCTACATCTGTCGTGCCGGTCTCCCTTCCCGCGCTCCACATTCACCCGCTTTTTCATTTTTTCAACTCCTCGAACCGGCTCTTCAGTGGCACCCGTGCGGGCGAGGGTGGTCTCCATTGTCGAGAGCCTCTATTAGAATAACCCTACGACTCCTTTTTTTATATTTTCATCGACACATGTGCCGCTCGTGCTCGACGCGTTAAATGGCAAGTTCACGGGCGCCACGATTGTATTCCACCGACTCAGGGAAAAGTGAAAAAGAACACGTCGTAGACATTCGTTTTATTGCAGGTTTTATATTAAAATATTCGTGCTTTACTTCGAAAGGTTACAGTTTATGGGCGCACTTTAATGTCGATTTAACATTTGTTCAAATACTTTTGTTTAATGCTGCAAACACCGTTCTGACGGTTATATATATAATACATTGCACATTCAACGCGATATTAACTAATAAACTTTTTAATATTTGAATTGCACATGCTCGCTGTCAGCATAAAATGTTATTATTTATTTAATAGCATAAGATATTTATTAATCTTTCAATACCTTATTCTGTATATATTTGGGTTTGAGATTCCTACTACGTATTACCGATTACGTAAAATAGATAGAACGTATATCCCAATAATACTGTAGCATATTTGATATATAGTATATACGTATTTTGTTAATAAATGATTTTTACGCGATAGACATTAGGTAATACCGAAATAATAATAATAAGAAAACGACTATAAGTAATTCGAAAAATGATAGAAATAACGACCTTTTAATTTGTCTCGTTCTTTTCTCTTTGATTGATATTGTATCCTTTTTAATACCCTAGTCTTTCATCCCTTGCTCATAATATAAGAATGGGGTGAATAAACAAAGAGTATAGGCAACACGTTAATATAAAACGTCACGTCTTTCAATACAGGGACCAGCCGCATAAAAGAAATTAGTCCAGGTTGTGATTCCTTTCTTTTTCCTTTAATTTATCAGTGCGCTAATTTAATTAAATTGATTTTTAGCGATCATAACACATGAATATTTGAGATTACACGCCGAGATCAATATTGCGAATGCACAGTGAAATTATATAGAACATAAAAGATTTATAGAAAATAACTTAGTATTGTCAAAATAGTATATAGAACGTAAAAATCAATTTTATTTTCATAATAAATGGTCCTGGAATTATTTATAAGTCGAAGTTGATTGTTTCGTTAAATTACTAGCTTTATGAAGAAGACAAGTCACGTTATCCTCAAACGCTTGCGCTTCACTTACCACAAGCAGTTTCAGAATTATTAACTAACCTAGATCATATGACGAACATTGATATACTCCGTGGTCACGTGTCAATTAAAGGGAACAAACGATAAAGGCCTTATTG
>JABFQC010000240.1:0-31542 GCA_022817085.1 Psilanteris sp. ZL-2020
ATGAATAAATTTAAAAATTATAAAACCATTAAGAAAAAAAAAAATATAATTTGTAAACATTTTGCTCCAAACCGCAACGTAGGTTATACACACTTACACTTCTTCAGGTTAAGATTTACGCGTAAATGAAGCCTACTAGATCGCACTGACATCTGGTGGCGCGATCAGTATCTCCAACATATTTACTATTATAGAGATACTGAGTCGGACAGGGCTGATGTAATGTTTACATTGTATCAAAGTCAAATGAGTATTTTGAGAACATAAATTTGAGAATACAATGTAAATTTCGCATTCATATTTTACCCCGTGATATTAATCACATTAAATCGTTTTGAATGAAAAAATATTAAAAAATTGCAATACCGGCAATATTTAGCTGAAAAATTGCAATATTTAATTCATTAACTTTTGCTGTCTAATTCCCCAATATTAAGAAATCGTCATAATGTTTGTCCAATATAAATTTGTATCCTTAAAATTCAAATCACAAGTTTATATATTTCCCATCCGCTCAAAGTACAAAGAATCAGACAACTCTTGCTCTACATGTACACAAAAATATCTTATATACTTGGTCGAACTGAAACGACTCCCAAAAACTCTGCTACAAAGCCCGTCGCACTTTCGCAACGAAACCTCGTATACGTTCGATTTCGAATTACAAATTGCGCTCGGTTTATCCTCCGTCGAGCATCTGGAAATCGTCGCGAGGCCCGACCGCAAACCTCCACGTAACTCCGAACTGCAATTCTTCCAAACTATTCCATTCATACACGAAGCAAACAAATAAACGTCCCCGAAGACAACGCATAAAGTCGGTTACTGTTCATCGAACGAGAGAGAAATTGACAATACTTTTAGTACCGGCGCATAATTACCGACACATAAAAACACTCGGGCATTTATAGCCGGCCGTTTTTTCGGCGCTTAACACAGAGAGGTCGTAATTTAATAACTAATATTTCACAAAGCGAATAGCGTTAATTATGAACGCGCCGATGAAAAGTAACGGCACTTGCGCTTCCCGAAAACGACTTTTGCGCGGCCGCGAGTGGGAAAGCGCCGAGCGCGTTGCACAGCTAATAGCGCACAGTTGCGGCGTGCAATTTTTTGTGGGACCTTTATCCCTGTCTTTATCATAATTATCATAAACCCGATGCGCCATTCCTCGCATTGCGCGGCTGCGAGCGCTCGGTGTACACACGTGCGTGTGTACATATTGTAAAACGCGAATTGCCAATAAATACAGTCTTTAACGTGTAACAGGAAATCCGACATAATGGTTAATTACATACACGCGCAACAGTGTAGGCAACGTCACAGGTAACGTGGCGAAGTTAATGACAATTTCAGAAACGTACCGAGTGCCATTTCGTTTGGGCTCGGAAGCGGGTCTTTCCACCGAGCAGATACACGGTACAAAAATGGCTCGCGAATCTGGGCCCGAACGACGCGGGGCATTTTGAAAAATGCGCTACGATAAATTACGCGCCGGGCTAAATTGTGCTGTCAAAATTAGCGGCTGCGTGGCCGGCACGGGAGACGCGAACGAAAAAATGTATTTACGTAATGAGATGTAAATCGTACCTTCCCTAATAACGCCATTATGCACAGTGATCCCCTGTTGCCATTTCCTTCTTTTTTCCATTCTCAATCTGGTGTCGTAAATTGGCATTTTCAATTCATAAATGCGATTTCGTTTAGCGTTTCGATGCTATACGAATCGGGTCATTAATTATGCGCGATTCACGAACGCCGCTAACGTTCCGAGCTGTTTTCAGAAATTGGGATACGCGTTGGGTTTTATTCCGCTGGGTCGTTCGAATTGGGTGGGTCGGTTTGGAAGTTTTTTTTGTCGTATTTTGGTTGAAAAGAGTAATATATGTACTATTATAAATACAATTATGACGAGTGAATGTATGAAGAGAGAAGAATAGAAAATATGAGTTACTGCAGTTATGATGCGATTATGTAAAACAAACGACAAAAAAAAGTTATTTTAACAAGAACAAAGAACGTCGCTGTAATAATACATCGCATCGAGAGTAATACAATACGATTTCAAAACACGTAATAAATCAAAATCACGCAGGTGAACGTTTAATAAACAAACTGACAACAAAAAAGGCATGATTTATTATCAAGCAATATAAAATACGATTTTAATGCATCTAATTATACAATTTACAACGCATGTAAAATTAGATGTTCCGTCTCAGTTAGATGAGATGAATAATAAATAATACTGATAAGAAAATATCGCTGTGATTAATATGTAATTTCATTGGTTGTATATATTATTGTGTTTTACTTTTTGTTATTGTTTCAATTAACTACTTAAGGGAGACTAGAATAAAACGTTTCATATTTTTGTATGAAAAAAACAAAAACTGTATAATCAAGTAACTGTCAAAAATAAAATGAAATGATATGAAGTATTATATACATATATATATATATATATATATATATATATATAAATTAACGATTCAAGCAATTTGTAAAAATGCTTTGATATTCCGCGCTTACACATTTTACTGTGTATTATCACGCTTATATCAATATCTCCGTTTCGAAAAAGAAAAAAAATTTCAAAATAGTCACAATGAAAAAGTTTCGTCTTCAGAAATAGTATTTCAAGTTAAAATTATCTTACCAACACTCACAATTAATTCCTACAAAATATCTAATACGTGTTATTATTCAAAGCCATTCGTTATTTAATTATACTTTTATTTGCCGTATTTGATTTGCGGATTTGAAAATAGTAAATTAAATTTGTATAAATCTAAATACCGTAACATAAGGATTTGTTATTGTTTGAAATTTCAGCTGCCCCTAAAGTTCCACTTCAACACCTATACCTTCACAGTGAACAAAATTATTACGCATATCTAAACCAAATAAATAAGCGCAGCATCGCGCCGCGAGAGCTTCGCGTGAGTCGCTAATACGTCATTTCGATCTTATACGTTGTCTCGTTTGCGTGTTACTGCAGACATTGGTAACCACGTGTGTCACTGTAGTTACGAGAGTGGAGATGGACGAGATATGTTATTAATGATAATGTTGCGTAGGCTTGGAATAATTTTTCACAGCGATCTTGGCAGCGGGAGAAACGTCGATTTCAGTGTCGCAAGGACGATGAAATAGAGAAAGAAAGATGAATCTAAGTTGCGGGAAATCGACAAAGAGGGACCGAGGGAGACCATTCTTGCATAGCATTATATTTTTGGGTTTGATAGATCGAAGCAATTCGGATACCTCGACCCGTCCCCGTATCTCTTTAATGTCGATTAATTCATCAGGCGACACAGATAAGCTACTCGAAACGGGTCTTTTCGCGCGATATCGTCACCGGGAATGCTACCCGAGACGTCAAACGTGATGGTCCCGATAAAACACGTTGACCAAGAAAGACTACATTTTTTCGATGTTAAAATATTTCAGCTGCAGAGATAAGTTTTTTTCTTATTCGCCTTCGAACGAACAAACAAATATGCTGATGTTAACGAAAGGAATGCTGAAATTTCAATATCAAAACAAATTGTCGCGCGTCGTCCATAACAATTTCGCGTCCGATCGGGTTCAGATGCGCGCGGGACGTACGGCCAAACAGAATTGGAAACACGTCGAACGGCCGATCACATTTTTGACCCGGCATTATAAATGCTCGCCTTAATGGGGGGCTTAACTGGACGTTAAGTCACGAGCCGTGCGATTTTGTTTTAAAATGTATTAAATATTATTATGTCAGAAGACAAATGATCGTTTGAAGATTTCGTGATTCGTAACACAGGAGTATAATTTATGTGACGCGAAAAAAATTGACGAGCGGCGTATCTCGAAGCCTTATCTAGTTGCGCGTTTGTAAAACCGTTCTTGCGAACGACTCGTGCACCCGGTATTTAGATCGAAATGAAGATTTTTGATTTATCTGAAAGCCGATTATGGCAAGTACAACTTGTAACGAGATATTGATCCTAAGGTGTTTACCCGAGCAATTAGCACTTTAGAAAGGACGTGTTCATTAATTGGCGATTGCTCGTGAAATTGAAATGCGCGTCGCGAACCGAACGTTCGAATTTAATTGGGCGTAATCGTGCTCGGCTTTGGATGATTAGTTTTGCAAATTTTTTGCCGGCCCTTAATGGCCGAACGGGTGTTCCAAAAATCTTATATAGCCGACTGATTGACCCCCAACATCTCCGGCTTTATAACGCAAAATTAATAGACCTTGTCGTATACCGACTGCGTATCCTTTTAGCAATTTATCATGAGATTACGGTGCAAATACGCTGTTCTTCGATGTAAACGTCTGCGTGTGTGTACACACGACAGCCTCCCCCTCTTTCGGAATCACTTCCTGTGTCAATAAACATGGAGTCTTCAGTTGATTCACCCTAACCCCTGCTGGAGCCGTATCAACAAATCGATATTGCCGAGGAATAATCAAATAACAGTGATATGCATTTCTTCAAACATGTAGGGTTGTTTGAAATCGTCTATCGGAGATTTAAATGGCACAGGAAATTCGAATATTAAATTATGAAGATGTAAATTTCATTGGCATTGAGTGACGCCAATTTTTAGCGCAGAACGTCAGGGATGTGGCAGTTAAACGTATTTAATTAGTGGAAAAGGACGGTGATATTTCGTGAGATGAATTAAAGACAAAGACAATTGTAATTTAGAATTCAGAAATCAGTTAGTTCAATGATAGCAACTCGGTTTTCATTTTTGATCACTTTATTTATCAGTATAAATGCAGCTATACAAATTGTTTTTTTTCTTTCTCATTGAAAAAAATTTAAAGTCATCAAGTATCAGAGAAGAAGTCGGGCAAAGGGTATGGAAATACGCGGTTTATAAATGGATTTAATATCAATATGAATCGTTGAAGTAAGGGATGAAATGATTTACTGTCAGAGAAGATAATACATGATCTTATATACACGGAACCTATTGTTATAAGCAAATGTACGCAGTCGTTTATCACTGTAAATTTAACTGGTAAAGCAATTAGCACCAGTTCAGATGTTGCACTAACTTCTGGCTCGGTGCTGCGAACGTGTGTTCGAGTTAAACTGAATATAATTATAAAATCATTTAAATTCAAATCAGACATATTTAATGTGGAATGAGTTAATCAGCAATGAAATAATTAAGAAGGTGGGTAACATGGCAGAATTTATCAGTGTCAATTCTAACAAAGTATAAATTATAATTATATTTTGCCAGCGTACATCGTCAGATGAATGTTTACATTCTGCATAAAAAGGTGTATACCTATTCAATCAATGCTTGATCCTTGGATAAGAAATGAGTATGCCTTTGAGGCAATTTTGTATTAACAAATGAAGAAACGAGTTGCAAGTTAGTATAATTATATATATTGTATTACTTTTTTAAAAATAAACAATAAAATATAACGTTAACAGGTTTCAGTCTGTGTCAGTTAAGTACACTACAACAATATTTTTATTGAATTTGTATAATCCAATTGTTTATCATGTTAGAATCTTTTCTGAAATTATTTTAATACTTAAAACAAACTAAATAGCTAAACTGACTGTAGTTTATGACTCACTGAGTATTTCATCTGGAATGGCAATTATTATTTAAAGGGTAATTGCTTCTTCTTCTTCTTAAAAAGGCCGCACTTTTTAAACAGAAATGTTGGGTTCGTTGTAATTTCAATCGTTAATTTTACCATTTGAAGTCGGAATACACGTAACTGATTTTGAGATTAGAATTTTAATATCTAAATATTTTATATTCAGAAAACTGTAATGTATTTTGCTCCAGACAAAGTGATATATATATCATATAATATTATTTTTTTTGTATTTAATGTATTTAAATTTTATAGTAAGAGTCAATATGACAGTGCGAATTTTTTAGTAATTATCGACAGAATTCGATTCGAGAATTCGAATTTGAGAAACTGTAAATTCGATAAGCAATACAAATTTTGAAATACACAGAATGCGCAAAAGACTATTTTACTATATTTTAGTAAAGTAATAAGCTTTAACACAATAGATGTTCACCACTCAAATTTATCAATATATAGTTATCACATTATTTTCATATTCATTCATGCTTATAGTTTATATAGTAAACCACAATTTTATATTCAACAGTATATACAACAGTACAGTTACATTTTAAATTTCATTGTTTTAAGAATTATTATTTATTAAATCAACGCATTTAAATATACTCAATTTCATGTTGAATACTAACAAAAATATATTGATTTTAATTTACAATAAAAATTTACAATACTTATTTGTATTGTTTACATTTTTATATATTTCACTAAAAACTAAAAATAAAACATTTTGGTAACGACCGTCATTTGTATAACGCAGAAAATCATACTTTTCAACTGTATATGTAATTTTATTATTTAAATCGCAAATCAACCTCATTTAATTTTAGTTTATCATCTAAACAACTCATGCGCATTTCGCTCGTCCTCCTAAACGTTATTCCTTGTAAAAGTTCCCGAGAAAATAAATGACATTTTTTGTGCACATTTTTAGGTACAAATGGTAGTCACGGATGCGTTACCGGTCGTGTGCCCGTCGCACGCGCGTGTTATCTATTATTCGTGGCATTACAATGACAATGACCGCAATAACGATCGTCGAGATGCAGAGCGAGAGCACGGCGATTGGTAAATGGCACGCACACGGCTGCGCTGACGGTTCGGAAAATTGGTAACAAATAATGGCATAAAGGGTGACGAACTGGGGTGCTGAAGTACTCTTACGGTGTTAGGTTAAATATACATTTCGGGGCGACAAATAATCCGTCTGTTTTCGTACACAAACGAATTCGTTTCTCATAATTTTCTCATCAATTAGCGGAGGTGTAATGGACGGTTCGTCGAATGACGCGACTTAAAACACGTTCGTTCGATGCGTCGGTATAAAAAAATTTGTTTCTCGTAATAATATTGATACAAAGGCATTGGTAATAAAAAGGTCGGCGAAATAAATGTCAGTAAATCCGACCCAAGGAAGAAAAGTTTCGTGAAATTTTGAATCAAAAGCATTACAATTGATCGATTTTGAATCTACTTATATTGGGAGATAATCTAAATGCCTTTGTACGAGGTAAAATTTTGACACTTTCAAATTAAATTTATAGCACTAATTCTTATTATGTGCGCTGAAACAAGTGACGACTTTATGTTGTTTCCCAGAAATCGTAAAATGCTAATCGGATAGGACTTGAGTATTATTCTCCGTCGATCATCGAAAACATGCTAATTATCTCAAAGCAAGCCCATTTGTGCGCTATTATGGATGCGACGGTTCTTCTTTTTCATCTCTGATCTGTTGAATTCCATTATTATTAATTACTAAGATTTCGGAAATAAAAATGGTAGTTATGCTTATAATGCGAGACGATGATGAAATGAACGTTATTTACGTACCTGACGGTCCTCTTTAATAGTTATGCTACAAAAGAAAATCGGAATATTATTTTCAAATCGATGTTTTGATACGGCCAGATTACGGATTTTAATATATATGATAATTTTGTGTATTGATATCGAGATAAGAAATCGGTCAACGTATATACATCGGGTATCAGTCACGGCTACAAAGTGAGGTGAACAAATTGATGTTTGATCGAATTAAAAATTGTTTCGTTTCTTACATTATTAGGATACTTAACATTTTTGATAAGTTTATAATATCATATTTAGATATGCGTATGTATCGCGATGTATATAAATTGTATAAAATATAAAGTCGACGTTTTTATCGATTTCAAACGTCTTAAATATTTTAAATTTAAATATATTTTCAAAATTCTTCATACTAATTCATATAATTCATTCATAGATGATTCACAATGGATACATAAATGTAATAAAAATTAAATTACGCCATAGACTATAATCATAATTATAATAACTATAATAGGCGTAAATTAAATATCGCTAGAAATACAAAATTTGCATCTGCAACTTACAAGTCTTCAAACACAATATAATTCATTGCCCTCACAAATTACAAACAACAAACCAAAGTATCAATTATAAACAACCAAGCAGCAAACTTTGACAGGACTCAATTCCGACTAAACACCAACAGCTTAACCGTTACAAAATACAACAATTTACAAATCACGTGAATGTAACTTTGCACACAGACCTGCTGATTTTTCATTTTCACTCGTCCGATTGTTAACTTCCCCCACCTCCGTTCCCAAATTCTACACGATCAGTCCACAACAATCAGAATCAAGCAAATTACTGGCCGAACCAAATATCTCCCTAAACCGCATTAAACCCGATTGCAAATTATAATCGTCGTCTAAATATCCAACGCAACAAACCAGCCGAGATTAAATATAACAAATCACCGCGTGCGCCGTCAATAAATAAACGTCATAATATATATACCCCGGTCGGCTCTCAAGAGCCGTCACAATAAATTTAAAACACCGAGGCTCCTTATACTTTCAAATCGGCGCACCTACTTAAGACAAATTGAATATGAATAAACCGGAGTCGGTGCTCGCAATTATCGAGATTTCGTGCATTAACCATTACGCGACGACAACGCAACAGAGACGGCGCGATGCGGCAAACGAAGACGCCAAAGGCCGCAGTCACCCCGTGAGCGGTGCGATCTGTCACGAGGGTATAAATCAATGCTCCGCTTTTGCAACCCCCATAAACCGAGTCGCTGCGGGGCCAGTGAAGCGACGTATAAAGCCGCTTCTATAGATAGCGGAGCTATGCTTTATTATGCCGGACACAATTGCGTGTTGCCTAAGCCACGTGACCGGTGACTTCCGGCCGACGTTTGGGTTCCGCTCGGTGATGTCGCATCTTCTCCCGACTCGTCTCACGTGTCAAACGTGGCTCCACGGGCATCATCCCTCGACGACACTGCTCGCCGTTTCCCAAATTAATTGTCGACAGCCATCTTTGTCGGCGACGCGCGGGGAGCAAAGTATCCACTTTCGGATCAAACTTCGGCTTGCATTTAACGAATCGGCAATTAATGTCCTCGATGGGAAACGTCGAATGCATCGGCAAACGGCGACTTGGAGTGATTTAAGTGTGAATCCGATCCCACGAACGTCGAGAACCGCGGGTTATAATTATCGTGTCTGTTTCACGAACTGTCGTTTTCAATTTTACGCCGGCGTACAATTAGATTACGCAAGCAGATGCTAATTTTCAGTTATGAAACTTTTAATTTATGACTGAGAGCCTGGTCGGATTTGTTAAGAAACTGGCTGCTTTTCTATCGGGCATGTTTCGACTTTGTTTTCGCGGTTTTGTTGTGTTCCTTTTTGGTTACGAGAAAACGATTGTCACGGTTGTTTTTGGATTTTGATTGACCTGCTTGGTTGATGTATGTTGTTGGTGTCTTGTTTCTGGAGGATATCTTAGTTATAATTATTATTTATTTAGACTATACAAAGAGAAAAATGAAATGCTGGATGTAACACTGAAAATAACGTTATCATGTTGAATTAACGCCATAAACTTGTGCATTTTGTTTTATAAATTGAGTTTCAGATAAAATATATTTTTTGTAAATTACTTCCTATAACTTATTGCGTTGAAATTTTGTTAATAAATTATATTATGTATTAATATGATCACCATTTAATTACATAAATTTATTACTAGACAGATTTAATAAAAACGTTTTACCAAAATAATTATATTGACAACTAAAAAATGTGTATCCAATATTGAAAAATCTGTCAGATAAACATATTTATATATTCAGTAAACATATATATTGCTTCCAACCTATAATTATAACTGGTTCAGGTTTTCACCAGTTTTCCTTATATATGTGTTTATATTTCGATATTTCTTATATATTAAGACTGACCTTCAGATTTTTACGCTAAAATTGTAAATTTGTATATAAATTGGCTGATGTTTTTTTCTTAATTACGGTTGAGTAAGAAACAAATTTGAGATTGACCTTCTTGACTAAAAACAACCTGGCGGTAGGTCAAGATAAAAAATGTATTAGCATATATAATTCCTGGTTATCTTCTCAAAGATACAATTATACGGCTCCAGTTTCTGAATTTAGAAATCCTATAATATTAAACGTGTGAAATAATTATGCCTCCTGACCTTTTCAAAAGACCTAACTTGTGGAAAATAAGGTATTTTCATATCCAAAGGGTGACGACAATTTGTCAAAAGTGAATCCATTGTTAACGGAATCTGAAAATTAAATGACAATACAGATTTAGATTGATCTAACTATGAATAAATGTTGAAATGTGAATTGGTTGAACCCTATGCGTTGAAGTATATTTCTCTATTTCTCCAACACCCTCTCAATAGTTTGCCTGGTCATCGTCGTGCGGTGATTGTCCGTCGCACGTGATTCCGTGTCAGCAATTTAGTTTGGCTAAGAGCCATTGTCAAAACAAACCGGATGCTTGGGTTACATTTTTGTCGTCCCATTCCCTTGCAGACGTGTTTTCTAAATTTTCGTCTTTTGTACTTGTGTATACGAAAAATACACTTCCAAACATTATAGCCAATATAAATAACTTCTTTATGCTGTATTTGGGTTCTAGATGTAGTAAAATTAAATCTAATAAAATTAATACGAAAAAAATATTCCTAATTATTTTCATATATTGTATGTTATTACCTTAAACTAATGAAGTTTATAATAATTTAAGATTGGTATATCCATGTGAATTTAGAATATAGAATAAAGAACAGGATTAATAAAACAACCAATTTATTACAATATTTTATTATTTCCATATAGCAAGATCAAATCAAATGTTTGAATTGTACATATGTTCGCTCGGGTTAAATTGTATTACCTTCAATCGATCCTTTCAATCCAGTTCATCCCATTTGACTTATTTTCGAGATTACCAAACAGTAACCACCTAAATTTGAATTTTCCAAACGAAACCGTTGAAGAACTAGGCTAACAATAGACAACATTTACGTAAACTGTTATTACTATTAATCGCTACACCTAATTATAGACCCATATTAATTTTTTATACGTTCTCTCATTTAAGATAACATTTTTTCTGTCGATATAAAATATAACTTTTACATCGATCAAGTCCTGTCATAAATCTCCAGATCATAAAACTGCCATAAAGTGTGCAAAACAAAAAACACAAGAATGAATTTTATCTACCGAAAATTAACTCCCAGCCATTTCGCTTCATATCGAGATCATATTAAGATCCAGATTTATGTTGAATCTAAAATCGAGAACATAACTTGATTTACGATACGATCGAGAATTAGGTCATTCTGATTAGACTCTTTCTAAATACCCACTCTGCATTCTTGCGTAAGATCGTATCACAAAAATGATTACAATTTTTATCAACGGCCATAATACTTCCCAACCGATGACCTCTCGGGGATTCGATAGTAAAAGAAAGGAGCATTCGTTGAAATAACGTAAACAAAAAGGAACTTGGTTCGTCTCAAAGACAAATATTCGTTTCACAACATAGGTCGTCCGAGCGTCGCTATTATTATCCCGCCATTTATCATTACGAAGATGACCCAGCTAAGAAAAACGCACGGAATAATAATAGAGAGATCAGAATCGACTTGGCGTAACAAACGAATTGGACACAGTGTTCTTATGTTAATACTTGCATCGAATCAGTTTCTATTGCTTGGCGCACCCCACGCTTCGGTGGTGTGACGAATTTTACTGGTGACGGGACTTTATCGTGCGGGGATGTGTAGCCACTGTAACCACTAAAACAGTGCTTCGTCCGAAAGATGGACGTACGTGAATGCCCGAATTTAAACACACACGCAGATAAACTTGCGTCATGGGAAACGTATTATATTGCTTGGATTGTGCCGAATCACGTGGTATTATAATTTTGTTTCGATATGGCTTATTTAAAAGTAAGTACCACTGTTAATTTTATTAACTATTGGCTTAACGGAATCTACGTAGAATGTATATTTTTTATATACTTTTTAATATTTGCAATAATGTTAATGCGAGATAGTCGGAATTGGATTTGGATTTAGGACTTTAGGACATAATTGGTCATAACCTGAATTTCTTTTTTTTAATAAATAGGTTAAGAAAATGCGTTATTCATATGTTTGTTAAATTTTGATACAGAAATATACTACTCGACGGTTTTCTAAATGAGAATGCCAATCAACAGTTTTATATCAATATTATTCCTAAGTTGTTGAAAAAAAGGTATTCCACAAGAAATATTTTTGAAGCTGTTTAGAATATTTATAAGTAAATTAATTCTTAACAAAGTTTGTTCTAATTAGATGTAATTTAATAACAAATTGTTGCAAAATATATATTAACTTCAGACCTTTGCAACTAAACGAATTTCAAAATTGATCTGTAAACCGTAAACAACTAAATGCTAAACCTGAATAAATACAAAACCAATTATTCGATTACCATTTCAGTTCACGTACCCAATAAAATTAATCTTCTTAATTGCCGTACAATTCGTGCAAACGCAATCATTAGATTTCCACGTTTGCAGCGCAAAAACAAAGATCCGCGCTCATCAGATGAGAAAGTCTCCAGAGTGCAATGCCTAAATTATTAATGCGCCGTACGGTAATGAGAGTACTTTCAGTTGACCTCCAATTGGTCCGAAAAATTAGTGTAATTTCATTGAGTCATGATAGATTTCGAGTTTTTTTTTTTTTAATTTTTTTTTGTCAATGTTCTTGTAACGGTAGAGGAAGCCACGAATACCCGGCCACCACGGTGGTCCGTTGAACAAATCATAATCGTGCTTACGAACGGAGTAACGAGGAAAAGTCTGAATACCAGTTCCCGGTGCCCCTTCTCCGGGGCCCCTTCTACGAACAAGACGCAAGTGCAGCGCAATGGGAGAAAGAGAAGCAACAACACACAAACAATAACAAAAACAAGAACGCGAGCGTGCAAAGAAGCAGCGGGTAGGTCGCTCGATAACGTGGCGCATGAAGCGTCTGGAACCCACGCTCTGGCGCGCCACGACGCGACAAGGCGGGGGCCCATAGTGGGGGCCGTCTATGGGCCCGACCGACGACGCGACGACGACGCGAACAAACGCGGCCCACACTAACTCTTGAATTTATGAAACACGAATCCCAACGGGCAGCGCCGCTACCTCTGCGGTCCCGCCACTTGCATGCTCCCTATCTTTTTCGAGGAATCTACTGCGCTTTACGACCTCACGCGATTACTCTATACATATTGTTGCACACGACTTTGAACGTACATCTCTAGTGGAATTCGACGACCGCTGAGGTGTTATTACTGCGTCTTAATAGCGCAAGCAACTTGCGCTTCCGCGTTACTTTCCGTTCAGAGATCATTTTTAGGTTATCCTTTTAGGAAGATGGTTGGCAAGTGGAAATTAAGGGCCACCTGAACTAGCGTCAGACCTTGGACGTTTCGGACGCGCGAAACAGTTGGACTTGAATGAACCGGAATAGAATAATTGTACTTCGTTAGGGTTGTCTATTATTAAGTAGTATAGAAGAAGATTGGACTGGGTTGGAATATTTTGCTGGTGTACGTTAAATTGGACGCGGGGTGGTTGCAACAGAAATGTGTATTTTGTAAAACGCGTTAACGATGGAGAAAAATATATTCCATCGTCTGAAAGGAATATTAACAAGTGAGCCGTTTAGGGTACATCCCTTCCGAGAAAGCTCATTTTCTTAATTGAAATTTAAAATCTAAACGTTGCCAACTGTTAACTAAGTCTGTATCATTCACGGTTTTGAACATTCTCAGAACTATCATAAGACTGATGGTCCAATTTACAAACAGCCTCGGCAATAATTCTTCTCTTCTTTTCGAAACCGGAAAGATTCAGCAAAATCGGGCGTCAGGCCACACACACGAAACCGTGCATCCTAATAACAACGGCAGCTGTAACTGAATGCTCATTAACTATGCATATACCTAAATCCGATTCTAGGTGTGTAAGTATATGTGTTAGTTAACAAGACATCTATATTATAATACCTTGCGCCAAAAATGCATATAAGGTTGGCCCGTACCAAATAAAGGAGGTTACGGCAGAATATTAGCCAAAGGCCTGTTTCTAGAAGGCCGGAATGGTGGGGAGGCGGAACGGACCGACGAACAAGGTAAGCAAAGGAAGGAAGGAAGAATCAAGAGGCCTCGGGATAAAGAGACGAGAAGAGCTACTCCGAACGCGGACCACCGTGAAAGACTCGCGCTCCTACGATCAGCCCATCCGACCGATGGGCAGGATAGACCTCTCTTGCTTCCTCCCATTTCGTTGATCCATCAAACCCTCTCGATTCCTTCGACTTTTCTTACCTTTACAAGCCAACTGCCAATAACCGCAAACACGTAATTTTCTGCAGCGCCTATCATATGTATTGCTAGACTTTTTTCAGCTTCTAACCAGGTGGAATTTATGACGAGGAAACGCGGCCCAAATGACGGCACGGGCCCACCAGCGAGACCACGAAAAATGGCTTATCCCTCCCATATTTTGCCCGTTCCGTCTTTCTTTATCTCGTTGTCTTCTCTTTATCTACGAATTTTTCGTTCTTCCCTTTCGTGTTTCTCGATCGCGAACCCGACGCTTGACCTTACCACGCAAGAAGCGCAACGCAACAGCGAGTTTTCAAATGATTGATCGAAACGCGATTACTTACACCTGCGCGGCAGGTGTTATTCTATTACCAGCGACAATTATTATCCGCTAATTACGATACCGTCGCCGGAGGCCATCTCGTCAGTTTCAACCGTCTTGGTGCGTTGCTGCGCCCTGGTTGCAGGCTGCAATTGATTTCTGCCGATTGTTGATTTGGGGGCCGGTAGTTGATGTTCATCGAGGAAACTGGATGGGATGACAGATAGGTAACTAATCTCGTGATTGTATTTTAATACTATCAGAAGGAAAAGGGTTTAGCTAGTGAGAGGAAACTATTAAAGGGAGGGGAACTATTAAAAGGAGTAGTTTAATAGTTAATTGTTTTTAAGTTGTTTAAGAAGGTGTTAAAAGGTATATACAACTTTTAATACCATCATATCACATATTAATGGATATATTTAGATCGAGGAAAAAAGTTAGAATTGTGTTGTTTTCATTAAACAAAACTTGATTATATGAATTATCTTAGGAATTGGTTATAAAGGAGTGCATTACATTTTTATAATTTAAATACATATAATAATAAAATTATTATTTTAGCATATGTATAAGCAAGAATAAGAATTCCATATATAAATATATCAAAAATGTATTCTTTAAACATTTATCCTAATACACAATGCATATTAAATTTAAAAGTTATATGTAATTTTTAGATTAAATATTTTCTTAATTTCTTGTTTCTTGTTTGCAAAACTAATTTTGCATTATGAAACATAAACTACAACTTTTGTAAATTTTTAATTTACATTTTACGATTCGTCTCGTATGGTGCGTAATTATAAAGAATAATTTTTTATTTGAATTTGTATCAGCACTCAGGATACGTAATTTATATCTTTGTTTAAGCCAAATCACAACGGTAGTAAGGATTATAAAATATTTCATAACCGTCAGTCCTCATCTTTCAAAGTCCTCATTTTAAACGATTACAATTAATATTTTTTAATTCGTATACGCGTACACATTTGTTATATCGGTGATAAATAATTGTCATATATTATGAATTAGTTATTTAAGTAAGAAACGAAGATTTGATATGTATCTGAAGAACGGAGTATTAATCATGTCGTCAGTCAAAAGTTGGATACCTTAATATGATATTTACAATATTTCATTCATTCACCAAATATGAATTCTTATTTAACAAAAATTCATTTGTCATCAAATGATATTCGAGAAACGAAAATAGAGCGATGTCACCTTATCATCATCGGAGACGTCATATTTTTTGTTGATTAACTGAACGATAACCAGTTCGTGTTTTCGTTGTCATGAAAGTAACGATCAAAAGTCACTAATGCTTTAAAACCGTTCCTTTAAAGGTTTTCAAAGAGAAAAGTCAGAGACAGCGTCTCGATCAGCGTTTCTCGTTCAATGTATCTGCAGCTAAAGTGATACGCAAAAGACGCAAACTTTCACGACGCGATATTTAAAATAACATTTTATTTGTTCGCGTTTCCCCATTTGAAAAGTAATTCAGAAAAGGATTAAATCGCTGCCATCGTGAATTTCAAAATGCCCTTTATAACCGGGCCGCTCTTCAAAAATCCGAAATCGTCATTCATCATTCGAACACCCATCACCCACCGAATCTCAAAGAACTCCTCGATAGCAAAATTCTATTTTTATTGAATAATTGTCATCGCGGTTTACCTATAAATTAATGCTTGACAGGCAAAAATAACAAAATTAAACGAAACCAGCACCGTCATAGAAATCGATCACGACTTTTCCCGCGGCAAAAACTGACGAACCAGAAGGGTTGGAAAAGCACCGGAGAGCGCCGCGCAATGACACTGCGAGTAGATGAGACCGAATGAATAAGTATCGCCAAGATCCGGTCGGGTCACAGAATCACTTATCTGGGACGCCTTAACAAGTACAATGCTTACGCTCGCCTTCGTATTCGGAGTGACTTTGCATTATCGCTGATCTCGAATCAGCCACGGAATTTCCATGTTCGGGGTCGTGTACGAGCGCGCCGTACGTGGGTAAATTAAAAAGGACCGCGCGCCGCGCATATTTCAAATTCCAAAAAAATCCCGACGCTCCTTTGTCGCAGCGCCCGAATTCGGATCAAACAAAACGCGTCGCGCTTTTTCACGCTCAAAAAGAACCAAATTGCTAATGCGACGGCGCGTTCGTCCTACGTATCGCGAGTCGACGAAAATTCGCAATTACCCCGCGCGTAATTCTGCTTTTACGATCCTTGCACGTTAGATAACACGATAACGCGCGAGCGACGAAGCCGTCGTGCGTTTTTCCGATCTCGATTCGCGTTTTTGTCGCGGTTTCGCGCGGAGAAAAAAAACTACGGTCGCGTCGGCAATTGCCGCACAAATACAATTTAGCCGCGACGTCGCGCAATTTTCCGTTGCCGCGTTCAATTGCGACGAGCTTGATTGCGGTTTATTATTGCCAAGGGATCTGAAAAGACCGATCGTTGCGCGGCGACGAAAGTATTAAGGTGAAAAAATAATGACCGTCTTGCTGCATTTTTTACCTCCGTGCACGTTTAGTCAACAGTTAATGGTCATTGCGATTACGACACCGGTCGCCGTTTATCGTCGAAATTTGAATAATGACGGTGCGCTGGAAATTAAGAGACGCGTGTACGAGGACGCGCCTTTTGTTCGAGCGTTTTCAACGGTCCGTGTTTGCGCTTACGATAGTTCGACTCGAGGAAAAGCATTGCCAAGTATTACATCACGAGCCATCGCCGTAACTTCTTACACGTACTGTGGCGGCTTCGATGCAACAAGCTAATTGCCGCATCGGTCATGAAGTTTTTCCTTCCGTTGAGCGCTCCGCTCGAGGTGCGCGTAAAACGCGCCGTGTCGAGAACACCTTTGAAACGTCGCTGGCGCGCTCAAAAAATCGAATTAAAGCGAGGTAAGAAAGCGCCTTGCACGGATTTAAACTAACGCTGTTCTGAAAACTCGTCAGTATCAGTGTTGTTCGGCGCGATCACCGTCCTTGAGTAGTTTCCAAGTGACAATACAATTATGACGCGATCTAAGTCGCTGAGAAATACCCATGAAACCGGTTCGTTATTAGGTTTCAGATACTTAATTTGTGGATATATTTTCAGTCGTTGTTTTTAACCTTTGAACGACAACAGTGTAATTAAACGTCAATACGAAATCGGCTTCGAGTTTTTGAAATATTCGATTATCAACATGGAAATTCTGCACTCTGAAAAACGTTTATTAAAAGGAGATTTGGAAGGAATCAAAAATGATATAATGATTATATATCGGGGACTGATAATAAAACACTGATAATGATTTTGAGTATGTATTTAATCAATTTTTAGAATAAACTGAAGTCTTAATGAAGATGCTTGGATCTTAAAGTAAAATAATTGATGTTATTAATAGAGATTCATCATGCACTCTGGAACATATTGTATATTATATAATATGATGGACATTATTATTATTGTAGAATATCAATTGCTACATTATAATAAAAAATATACATTGATACGCAAACCATCCACGATTCGTATATATTTTTCTTCGAGCATGGTCCTTAAATCATTGACAAAAATATATATGAAATTTTGTACATTATTTATACATTCAACAAATCATAAGATTTATAACTTTATACCTACATCTTATAAATCAATTTTATCAATGTGTAAATAAATAAAATGGTCTCTATTATCACTACTCTACACGGAGAAAACGTTTTATCAAAAATTACTATATTTACTACTTCTCGTAAGATGGAGTTTTTGAAAATAAAGATTTTACTATATTTAATTTCACTATTGCAGACATCGTACGAAAAATTACTATATTATATAGTAATCTATACAGTAATAAAGAGTATTATTTTCATTTAGTATAGTATTTTTTAATAAAACGTTTTCTCCGTGTAATTATCGAAACAACCCGATTTTCTCGCCAAATCAAACCGTCTTTATTTGGGGTTTAATCGAAGTCAAAGTGACTGTTCGTTTGCCGTGTACATCGCCCCTAATCAAAACTTGAAAACTACATTTCCAAAACAGTCGCCCGGCCGGGACATCGTTCTCGTCGGCGCGTTTATCTTGTTGCTTGCAGTAGGCTGACTGGTTCGAGTCATTGGGTCTTGTTTCAAAGTATGCTCAAAAAGCGCGCTCGATGGCACGGGCGGAGGTAAAGCGAGCAAACAAATTGAAATCTGTATCTCTAATCCGATCCACTTTGTCTCCAAATAATGGCGAGCCGGGCCGCGCGCACGCTTTATAAACTCAATTCTTGGCGAGCCTCGTCGTACGTAAAGCCACACGCGAGAGAGCGATTCGCCCAACCTTCCTATTCCTTTATCTCCATCTTACAAAACGACAGACGTGGCTTGGAACGCGGGGATGTGTATACGCGCTTAAAGTAAAGCTCGCAAATAGCTGGCTCGGCGAGTTATACTCCGGCGAGTTTCATCCCCTTTCGCGTTGCACGGTGTCATCGTCAGAGGGCGCTGCGGTTGACACAGAATGATACCCCCGTTCCCGCGGGGTTAGCTTCGGATCAGAACGCGCCACTCCTGGCAACTGCTCGGTTGTTTCGTTCCTCTTGCCTCGCAATCGCCCCGACGGAATATTCCCTCGTTCCGTACAAACAAAACAGTGTCTCAATCAGCCACCCTCTCGCTTTGAGCGACTTAACCCGGCGCGCCTCCACTTTGACTTCGAATTTGCCGGGTGGAGAAGAACATCGAGCCACTAAATTTCCCGGCATTTAAAATTTAAATTTTATTTGATTATATTTGAATGTGATTTTGCGAGCCGGGGACGCGCCACCGCAGCTCGCCGTCGACTGCATACGCGTCGCCGCCGCCGCATCCGCCCCCCGCAACGGGCGGCACTTTTTTTATGGCACCTGACTCCGCCGCCCGCGAAAAAGCCCGTGGCGCGCGTTTTTCGCTGCTCGCGGGCGTCCGCGTTCGCTTCGGGTTGCGCCCGACAGGC
Source organism: Psilanteris sp. ZL-2020 (assembly GCA_022817085.1). Classification (NCBI taxonomy): domain Eukaryota; kingdom Metazoa; phylum Arthropoda; class Insecta; order Hymenoptera; family Scelionidae; genus Psilanteris; species Psilanteris sp. ZL-2020. Next base: position 19,649 of record JABFQC010000240.1, read on the forward strand.
AGCTCGATTGTTGTTATTATTATTGCACGCTTCAGGTCGGAACTCCGCTAGGAATGCGAAACAGTATGGCCAGTTGGCGAATGTCTTGACGCGAGTTTGCGGACCTATTTCATCGCTTCGAGTAACTCGGGTTACTAGTCACGCGTGCTTTGAGTTTCGCAAAGACGAACAACGCGGAGTTAATCGTTTTATGAAGATACGAGGATGCTGCGAATTAATGGATCTCATTGAGACGTAACTGCGAAATAAGTGTCTTGAAAGTATGGCTTAATTTAAGACGCTAATGGGTTGGAGAAGACACGAGAGTGTCTTAATAAAATACACAAGTGCGTTTTATTAAGACAGCTGATGTCTTAAGTAAGTCACGTGTATATTTTTTTTGTTTTGGTTTTTTTTTAAAATGGAGGTTTTAATGATAAGCCGAAGATTATTAATATCGTATTTATGGTTTATTATTTTACGCAAATTCTGGTTTACAAGTTTGTTCAGTTTAGCTTGGTTAATACGGATTGATACTGATTTCGTAAACAATAAGTACGCAGTAATAATAATAATTACGGCTGCAGATGTTACAGTGAGATTGTACTTAATGAATTGAAAAGAAACTTTTATGATCCATATTTTTAAAGCTTCACCTGTATTAATTACGTGACTTTTATTATCTATATATATATATTAATTTGTTAATTCCTTAAAAAGCAGGTACTGGATTCAGGTATAAGTTAATTGGTCTGGAGATTGACTAAAATAGTATACGCATGGTACGTCCGAAATCGGATAGCATCAGAGAAAATAATCCATATATTTAGAATGAAATGAAGCCAGGTGTAGACATACACTGTATAAATAGAGAAGCAAATAGATAATTTTACTACAAAACGATCTATAACTCGAATAACATTAAATCAAGAGTTTTGTATCTCGTATTAATCTAAAATATCTAAAGATTTGTTTTATGAATAAATAACTAAATAACAATAATCTTATATTTAAAATTCGAAAATGATGATTTTCATTTTTGTAGTTCAATATACATATAGATGATTATACTAATGGTTGCATAGGTATCGAAATAAATATATACCGTTACTAATTTGTTATATATATATATATATTTATATATCAGGAAAAGTATCGATAATGCATTAGCAGAATCGGAAAAGAACAAATGGCTCAGTTTGTACAAACAGACTGGCAATTGTGTCAGATGACATTACATTATATAATCAAATTATATATATATATATATATCCATGTATATATAACAACAACAACGGTGTTTTTTCTATTACATATATAAAGTAGAGAGAAAGCGTCCTTGTTGGTTAAACTAAAATTAGAAATTAATTTTTAAAATTATTTTTAATTATTAGGATTTTTCCAATACAAATCACTTCTGAAAATATTGAAAGCTAATAATTTTCGGAGCCCTGTTATTAAAATTTGATTATTTCAAAGCCGTGGAAACTGTTTTTATAATTAGATGTTTCGACGACACTTTCTTGGTTTTTGCATAAAACAGATTGTCACGATTTAGTCGTACCGCGCGTGACGGATTGTGATATCAAAAATAGCGTTAAAAAAATCCTTGGAACAAAATATCGATTATTGCATGTACATGTATACAATTAAAATAAGCTCAGGCAGATGTTATATAGCAATTTATAGAGAAAGTTTAAACTCCGACGATTCTTAACTGGCAATAATTACAAAATTATATCGAAATATCTTGGAAACATCATTTATACGATACGTAATGTTAATGTGAATAAATTAAAAGTACGCCAACGTGTAATTACATTGATTTTGATTTTAAATCCGAGTATATTTTCTTTCACTTTAAGTGCATTAACAGTAATATAATTATGTATTGTATGAATAAAAATAAACAAAATTTTAATTACATTGTGCACAGTTTGTTTATTATTTTGATCTACTTTTACATTCAGTTTGACAATAAAAATGACTGTTGGCGTTTTTTGCAGAATAATTATTCTCATACAACTAATCGGTCACGAATTTTCTCAGGCTCGATTTGTTACTATGACCGAGGGACAAACGAAGTTTAGGGTCGTTACTCCCAAACACCAGGTGTTAAAGTATCGTGCACTAATATTATTATAATCACAATTATTAATATTATTATATATTTACTATTTATATAACAGACATCACTGTTTACATTATTAACTATATTGCATTTTCCCTAAATATACATTTATTGTTTCCAGTGAAACATATTATTTTGTACGACAATTAAAATGAATATTAAAGAAATCCAATAAACCAGTGTTAAGAAAACATGTAACATCCCAGCAGGAACAATACAAATGGCCCAACATTGGCCCAGAACTGGCACCAAAGTTGCCAGTAAATTGTAAACCGGCGTAGACCTACACTGAGAAAACGAAATTGTAAGGAGAACCATGTACATCGTTCGCGATACAATGTCATATGTAAAATCCGTACAAATTCAAATAGTAATTATGTGGGCCAATAAGATGACAGAATTCAGTTATTTTAACCAATCGGAGGCCTCGAAATGTTACAATGTAAATTGTATAATTTCATTTTCTCAGTGAAGTAGTGTACCATCGTTGGAATGATAACGTCGGCATAGTACTGTTACCAGTATTCTACCAGTATACTGATTTCAAGACTTTTCAGTACTGGTTTTTATCTGGCACATTATTAGTATTGGCCGCTATATAATACAAAGTATCTTTACAAGTTGTCTGCTTCAGCTTACTTACGTTGCTATTTCGGTTGTTAACCATAGTTTGACCAATACTGGCCCAAACCGGGTTGCCATAATCTAATAACCAGTGCTGTGTCATATTTGGGCAATTTGTTTAAATCAACGTCCTGCTGGGATACATCGTTAATTAAATAAAAAACTATTTAGAATAAATTTCTCGTCCAATTATTTACAATAATTCCATTTTCGTCATGCATGTTTCCTTACGTCCGTTTCTTTGAAGAAATAATTATTTTGAACCGTATAAGACACATTCAACGAAAAAAAATTGCGCGAATAAACCTCGCGTTGAATTTCTATTGGTTCAATAAATAGTTTACGCTACCAACGATATCATATTCCTATTGATCAATGTAACAATTTAACAATAATAATAATTTAATTTAACATCCACGAAAAAATAAAAATAAAAATAAAACACAACAATCTAGTAACTATACGTACATTCTAATAACTAATATTGCATTTTTTGTTATCTCCAATAAAGAAGACAAAACGGGTTAGTTACTCGGCATCGATTTTAATTTGAAGCATCGTTTTCATGTTCATTTTACTATTAGCGAAATAGCGATTATTGTCCTTTTCCAAGCGTTGTTATTAAAGCGACTATCGGTATGTCACTTTCGCTGCTGGAGTACGTTACTCGAGCCACGATATATCGAGGCTATATTATATATACGCATACATATATATATATATACATATAACTATAGTCGTTATCGCGTTGATTATCATTGCCGCTCACAATCCTGTCAAACCGATTTCAATTTTTATTCATCACAAAACATGTTACGTGGCACCGTGTATGAATCAGCAAAATATTTGATTCGATAGTCAGCGAATATCTGGAACATCGAATGCTAAACAAACACACTACTTTGAGCGCAGATTTCATTTATAACAATTGAGTTCCGCGAATTCGTACCGCATACGTTGATCTCGTGTGTGTCAAGCCGCAAAACGTGCAGATACATAAACCAAGTGACCAATTAAATGTCGCAAATATTAAGATAATAACTAGTTCCCACAAACCCAGTATCGTATCATCTCGACCTATTGTAACTCCGGTGGTATCGCGAGTCTATCTGCGAACGCGAACGAGAACGTTTCGAATTTGCATGCAGAATCTTAGATATGACATCACGCTGAAAATCGCAACAGTCATATGTAAACTTAAATAAATCGCCGGCGATTATTTACTATAGCCGCAACGTGGGAAAGTATTCATTGGGTGTACAAAAACAGCGGGCAACTGCGAAAGCGCAGAAAAAAAATGTTTCCACAAATTTTCATCGCGTCTCTTTCTCGGGTTCGCTTCGGATCAGAAGAACGCGCGGTACCGTCAACTCCGCCAAGCAGCGAGCAGAAAAAGGGGTTGAACGGAGAAATTAATTAGCTTTGCCGAAAAAAGTTCAAAGCAAGTGGATCGAGTTAGAGTTTGGGATACGCGAAAATCGTATGTCGAAGAAACATAATTATTTAGGTTTTTGCTGTTTGATTTTTGAATAAGTGCAAGGTGATGAGCATGTTAAATGATTGTATCATTTTATCAACTCGGTAACGGTAGATTTTTAATTGCAAATTACTATAGCTATATATACGTACATGCGCGTGTATATGTATAGTGGAACAATTTTCGGTGGCACAATATATAATTTTTATTTAAGTTCAAACACCGAAAGGTACAGTCAAACTGTGTTAACTTTGACCAATAAATTTCCTCGATGAATACCAAATTCATCATACGCGAATCTTTTATTCATTAATTTAATTTCAGCCGTACTTTAAATCAAGATTATGTGGTTCCTGTATGATATATTGCTGCACATATATTACTCTGCGTACAAAAATAGACTCAACTTTGGCTTGAAGTTGGTACGAAGTTCGGCTATATCGCATCGCATTCAGAAAGGTAACCAATTCGGACCAAAGTTCAATAATCATTAAACAATTGTATATAAATATATATGTGTTTGCACGTGTGTGTGTGTGTATGTAGTAACATACTTAGAAAAAAGTTGTGTTCACACAAAATAAATTCGAGTAAAACTAACGTAATAAGATTCAATATCTGAAACTAAGTTAGCAGTTTTGCTGCGCAATTTAGCATAACTATCGCTAGCAAAAGTCAAAGTTTGGTCACATCATTGCAATATTACAGTCATTGGAATCGTCATTCATGTAACTATGGCTACTTCAAGCTACTTACATTAGTTTACAAAACTTCGACGCTCAAAAGTTCGTACATAATTCTTCGTAGCTATATATATTTATACCATGTATGCGTCGATAAAAAATTCGATATTATAGATTAACTTTCTGTGAAAAGCATTCCTGTAATATGAAACATGATTGATATAAATATGTGATGACGATTATCATTCCACGCACCCATATGTTCTCTTATACAGAATAATGTGTTACGGGAAGCGCGAAACCTGCTCTTTTGCGACACAGCTTATCCGGAATAGCGTATTGGGGAAAAAAATAATAAAATAAAATAACAGGAGGAACACAATAGCAAGAAGCATCAATTTGACGCGACGTCCAATGCGAGCTCGTTAACGCCGCAAACGTAATACTGTTAATTAGAAGCATTAAATCAGAGTTTATTATTTCCCGCACGTGAAGCGCGTGCGTAAATGGACAGGTAAGAAAAACGCAATACGTAACGAGCAAGTCAATCATCTAATCGAAAAATAGTTGTACAGAATTATTTATAGCTTTATATATATAGTTCTGCAGTTTTGATGTTCAGGAATTGTAGAATAATGTTATAAACTTACTGATTATTGGTCAAATTTAATAATTAAACGAATATCGATGATGGTTCAGGTTTGAAGGTTATGTTGATATTGTTTTTTGGAATGATAACATGTAAATAATAAATACAAATAACATTGATTGTATGTTATGATGACTTTAAATTAGCATTTCGTTTTTACGTTATCATAATATTATTGTTGATTAATTTTTATTTAAACGTATTATAAACTTCAGTATTTTTAATCTCGCCGTTTAATATATGTTATTTTATAAAGTTGTATTGTAAAAATTCTAAAAGAAGTTTTAAGCAAAGACTTTTGGATAGTAACATGCATTATAAAACATTATTATAAAACACTTTTAATTTTAAAACGAAAATTTGAAAAATTGAGCAAACAGAATTCAAATTTGAGTGATTAATGATAAAAATCAAAAAATTATTCGATTATGTAATATAAATAATGTTAAAGAATTACTTTATTTATATATTTTACGTCAACAAATGTATTCTTATTTAACTTATTAGTTTCAATAATTATTTATTTGAAATTTACTCACCTTACGAAAAAGTATTTTATTTTTAACATTTTTTAAACCAAATTAGTTTATTTATATTTGAAAAAGTTGTCTAGTTTTTGTATGTATATTTTTCCGTTTTTGAATTTGAAATATTGTTTTTTATTATTACATTTTCTTATAATTTATTATTGCTAATGTTATCCATTATATATTTATTCTTATTGAAAAAAAGAGCATATTGTCTTCAACAATTCTATTTTAAATTATACTCGAAAGTTTAATGTTTAGTGAAAGCGTGCAAAGTTTTTTAAATTATTAAAAGTAAATAAAGTAATTTTGATTTATTATAAATTTTGTTGGGGTTACAATTCGAAGTTGTATATATTATTATTAGAGTTACTACATACGAAGTTGTATTTGATATACGTTGTGTGCATAAAATAATGTCATCATGTAAGTACATACTATGTATTACATACTTATTATATGTATTGTCAAATGTCATATACGTAACGCGTGTAAAGTATAAGGAATGGTACGAAGTTTTGCTCAAAAGTTTCATGGGATATGACTGTCACTTTTCACTGCTTCACGAGTATTAGCTCGTTCGTACTCATGCATTCAACTATATTTATGTACGCATAATCGCACTAGCAGCTATGCAAGTAAGTCGCACTTCAAAGGAACCATCTGTCGCGAAACGTATAATTATTAGCAAAAAATTCAAAGTGGATAATTTAAGCATTTGGTGACTGAGATACTCTGAAATTATGTTTATACGAATTTTTTTTGCTTAGTTGTTTTATTTTATTCATATTCAATAATTTTGTTTCTTAAAAATAAAATTTTTTATAACTTGTATAATAGTATTATTATTTAAATAAGTGTTATAAAAGTATAAATGTACAATTTTGAAATTATGATAAAATAAAATATATTATTTACAATTAGATTATTTTTATTTCAAATTACCAATGTTAAATTACAAATAACCAACATTTATTTATTTAATTTCTTATTTCTATAATTTTTCCCATATATTTTTCGAATAATTTAAAACATTTAATGAGATACGTCCTTTAAAGTAATTTTTAATTTATACTTCAAACGCCAAATTTGTATTAAACATTTTCGTTTGCAAGTTAAATATAGCTGTATACATGACTTTTTGTAAAATAAACATTAATAAATATTTCTGTTCAAAACGTTTTTTCTGGTAACTTATAGTCAATCATTATTTTACTTTGTTTTATTAACTTCAATAGAAATACAACAAAAACGTATTAAACTGCTGTTTATAAACAATTTTATTACAAAACAAACAGTCTTTGGCATTAACAGAAGAATTGTAGGATATTGCAAGCATAAATAGCCGCAGTAGCAATTCGCTCGTAAAATAGTACATTGGAAAGAAACGGCCAAGTGCTACGGAACAGACGCATTTAATTGAAATGTTTGATTAACGATCCCAAGCCCTACGGCAATATCGCGACCAATCCCTGTCTTATAACGCATAGAGCAAGAAATAAAATCGTGCAGTTGAAGAGCCAACGAACTATGATTGCAACCGTGTATAAAGTTGAGCGATTTTCCACGCTATCACACTAAATAGGTGCGCGTGCCACTAATTGGGTAGTTCGCAATGGTGGTATTGCAAATGACCTTATCTCGAGATTAAAGGCTTATATTACTATAATATGTCGACGACGTAGATTGTAAGATACAACGTTTTTGTTCGAGCAAACAACGCGTCGTGAAATCTGTTGATGTATTTGATCCGACCCTAATCAAGCCATTTCAATTCTATTAATCACTGAACAAATCACTAGCTATATATTTATTATAGATATAAATTTAACATAAACTTTGTAATCCTGATCGTCATAATGCCAATGCAATTATTTTATATTATATTTTCATCTTAATCTACCGTCAAAAATGTTTTAACATTTCATACTATTATATATACTATTTTGTGTTTGATTTATGACGTAAAATAAAAAGTGGATATATATAATATTATTTAAATATTTTTGTACGTTTAAAAAAGTCTCATTTCTAACCTTCTAAATTTTAATATATTATACATTATATTAGCGACTGTTATCCAATATTTGTGATAATACTTTACTTTATTATCTTTTATCAAATTATAGAAAATAATATATATAAATTACAGTAAAATATACATAATATATATATATGTTTGACAGTATTTCCCTTAATTGAAACTTCAGACCTTGAATAACACGTTTTTTTAACTTAATAACGGCATTTAACAAGCTGTATAACACGCGCGTTGTATCGTTTCCCCAAACCTGAAATTCCGACTCAGGATTTGGGTTCAAGTTGCACCTAATCCTGCAGAGGGCTGCAGTCCCCTGTGGAGCTTGCAAGAAACAAGCGAGGGGGGCGCGCAAGGAGTCGCGAACTGACGAGACGAGAAACAGGGTCCTCCGTTCGTCGAGGGAGAAAGAAAAGACAAACTGTAGGATCGAAAGATCTCGCAGAGGTGTGGCTACGCGAGTGGTTCTTCTGGGCTCTGGTTGGTTCGAAAGCGATGGGAGGCCTAACCGTCGGTTTTTAAGCCTCCGTGTTCTCCCCCTGGAGTCCCACTGCAGCCCTCTCTCTTTCTCCGTGGCATTCTCTCTGTCGTAGGTGTCGAAGCGCGTCTCACTCGCGGAACGTAGAATTACTTGGCTATCGAGATCGCAAGATAGCCCCAGAAATCATAGCGGCCACCCACGTCTCAGGCTGCTATTGGTACCGGTATAATCCGAGAGCCGCCAACACACTCAAGTACATATATACTTAAAACCTCGTATATACACATAAGTTACACGATTTTCACCATAACAACGCTCTTACGCAGTCGAATTGTTTATATGACCGTACGTCATCCCTGGAAATATAATTGTACTTTTATAGATAATTTAAATCGAATAAATTAAAGGACGAATTTTGAGGTAATATTATTTTTTTATAAGATATTGATTATCGGAATACGCGTTTTATTTATTGCATGAATGTGGAGTTGGTGTAATTGGTTGCGTAATGTAATTCTTTAGAAATGTGTATTTTTGAAATAAAAATTAATTTTAAATAAAACGAACTGTCTCAAATTTTTAACTCAATACCCCCGTCGTGTTCTCCCATTTATGTACCCGAAATACAATTCATTATAATTTAATACAAAAACTTATAATTTAATCGCAATATCTGTTATCATCAATTTATTTTGTCCGCGTAGATCGGGTAGAAAGCATGATTTCTAGATTATAATTAAGAAATGCGAAGGACGCGCGGAAGAAAGCATACGCTCATCAGAAATGGCGCGCAATATTGTTCCACGGGTCGGATGAAATAACGGACTTGATGAATAAGTATGACATTAGACGGACAAAAAGATGATAGCTGATATGATGCGAGATTATGTTGTAACTGCTTGTTGGGACGAGTTATTAACTGAATAATCCGGTTGCTTGACAAGTTACTTTGACGTGGGATTCATAAAGGTGTTTCTGCGAAACATGCTTTTGAGGCCCGACAGGGGAAATTAATTGGAGTAACTGGAAATTGCAATTTCCATGTTTATTCGACACAACGATGGCTGATACGGATGCCTATATATTTTAGTTTTATCGCGCGACTGCTAATAATATGCAATTACAGCATTCAGTTTGCACATCTTAATAAGAACGAACCTGAAGCGTGAAAACGTGTATTCCGATTCAATCCCATTCGTAATTGTTTTCAAATTCACTTTTATAAAACGATAAAGGCATCAAACAATTCCAAGCAAATCTGAAAAGTTTAATTTCACATTTGCTTTCATTGATTAAAATACTTCGAAAAAGGTACGACCCGGGTCTGGCGTGGGGTGATAATGATATTGAATTGCTCAAATCAGCAACGATTTAGTTATTGGTAAAAGAAAACGACACGACGATTTAATTGCTACCGAGTGAAAATGACAACGCGCTTCGGCGCAAAAGCGCGTCCATGATCCTCCCGCGTGCGGTTGAAATATAAATTCTATTTTCAATCATCTTAAATTGAGCTCGCAACTGGCATAAATGTTTCATGTGCTATCTATAACGCAAGCCGTGCGATAAACAGCGCCAAGTCTCAGTTCACGCGTGGTGTTATTTTCAAGCGACTATAAGCGCATTACCACAACAGAACAGCGACGAAGACAAATCAAATCGATCGCAGCTAAAGCAATCGTGGAAGCGGCATAATGCTTGCGCTTTACTATCCGCAGTTCGAACAACCGGATACTTGTAATTTATTATCTATATCTCTGACGCTGACATAGTTCGGGACAACGGTCTGTAAATGCTCATGTCATCGACTGCTTTCGTGCACTTATATATTGATAAACGCTTTAGATATGCACACCGTCGCTTCCTATGCACGATCGGATGTAAAAGAAAAAGAGAAAAAAATCCGTCAAACGTGAATCACGTCGCGACAAAAATCTGTCGATCGGTTTTAATCGGAAATGCAATCGGAAATGGTTGAAATTCGACCAATTCGGAAATATGCAAACCCAATCGTTCGTAAAGCTTCCGTTCCATTTAAGTTCAAAATCCGAGTTGGTTCGTTGTTGCTACTGTAAAACCGAGAGGGTCTTAAAGATTTTACTTTAAGTCTTCCTTTATTAGCTGCTAATGGACTTCTGACGTTAATTTACATCAATAACACGAAGGTTGGAATTGAAGTGAAGCGTTCAGTGGAGGAGAAGGGAAATATTTGTTGATTGAAGTTTAGACGAGTATCTGATGCACGCGACAATAAATTATTGGAATGGGCATGGTATTGCGAATATTCCTAAACTATAGTAATGGAACTACTTAAAGTGGGTTTGAGCAACGAGGTTAAATAGATTATCGACATAAACGTCACGAGGGTCAAATGCTTATCGCCGATTCATAACAGTTTTTATGTAGCGTGAAAATTCGCCACTTTTCCGATTTATTATATTCGTTTGCGTTAAAAACCATTTATGAAAATCGAGAAAAGTCGCAATTGCAGAGTGATAACCAAGAGACGCGTTAAAAGAGTCTCAGACAGCAGCCGATAAATATTTGGTTCGTTTATTTTAATAAATACTTCGATTTGGTTATGAATCTTAAACCTTAAAAGGTGCGATTTTAATTCATATAACCAAATTTGTTTTTAAAAATATAATATAGGAATATGTAGCAGAAATGAAACGAATTATCAGTTTTTCATTTTGTAATATCTAATTAATTTTATTCAATTAATTATTTTTGATAACAGTAATCTGAATCTTACAAATAGCTATTTAATTGTTTATACATAAGAGCTCTAATTTTTTCAATTTAGCTATATCATTTAAAATAATTAAATAAGAAAGCAATTAAATGCATAATAGCTATTAATTTAAGTCAATTTATTTTAATACAATATTAATTTAGAATTTAATTGTTTGGTATTAAATTATTGTTATAATTTCTTCATACTAATAACACAAAATTATAACGCGGTTCATAAATAACTCACTATGCATAATTTATCTATAAATAGACATTTAGGACACCGAAGTTGTAAATTCTTTAAAAAATCATTAACTCGTCAATAATTAAATTCGAATCATTATTATACGATTATTCGATATTATAAACCAATATCTCCTTTCAATGTTACAAACACGCATCACACACCGTCTGAATAATATTAAAACACCAACCCCTGAATATGATTTCTCGCGGTATATAAATGCGTATATAGCGTATTCGCCAAAAACTGTAACAAAATGCGATTTAAAATTCCGACTGAAAATGATGCTGAAAACGAGGTTAATTCCAACCGGACTGCGTTAAAA
>JABFQC010000241.1:0-31483 GCA_022817085.1 Psilanteris sp. ZL-2020
TAAAATACCATACTTATAGCTTTATAAGGATATCATGATAAGTATTATTAAAATGACTATACTTTATAGAAATATATCTTATAAAATATAGCTAATTTGTCTAGAAGATATTGTATTGTATAGAAGAAGTATAATAATTTTAGATATATTTGGTTCCAAATCCCTAAATTACCATAATGTATAATCACTTTTAATATACCATTTTTCTACGTGTATAAATGTTACACGACGTATGTAGAATTACATAGCTAGGTGTAATCAAATATAACCTCACTTTTGAATTACATTCTTTAAATGTAATTCTAAATGCTTTCATAGTTGTAAGTTTGTTTAGTTGAACTTCAAAAATTGTTATGTTTAAATATGGATTAAATAATATATGCTTGCTGATTTTTTGATTCCTCACTGTGCGGATCTACCTACATAGGAGTTTCATACACTGTGCGTAATAAGAATATTACATTTTTTTGTAATATTTACACTTAGTGTGTAAAATTACACTCTATGAGTGGCATTTTACAGAACTGGGTTTACAGTGTACTTATATTTTGAACATATTACTCAAGTGGTGTAATTTTAAAGTATTTTCTTAAAATTCATACAATGATAGTGTTTGTACGTAGATATATGGTGTAAAACTTAAGTAAATTTACACAGATTTTTTTCAGTTTATTGTGACTTTTACATCGCTAACAATCTTTGATACATCTGTCTTATTTAAGACCCCATTCGTCTTAATAAGAGACACTTGCGCATTGCCTGAATTAAGACGCCGGTGTCTGAAATTCAGACGCTTTCGTGGCACTTTTTTGCAGTGTAAATTTCCGTAATCAAAATGCGCAGTTCCGACTCTTAATGCACTCAACAATACACAGTAACACGATCTAACGAAATTAAAGAGAAATTTCTCATCCAAAAACGCAAAGTCTCGAGTTATAAACCGGTCTAATGTTCGGGTCACTTAGCCGACGTCGCGATATCACACACTCGCTGCCATAACCGGAAGCTGGAAAATTTGCAACAATTTTGTTACAAATTGTTTTTGCGGAATTTACATGCTATTTGCATCGAATCCCTCGCAGGATCAAATATTTCTGGGATTTAGTTCCAAAGTTATTTACATATTCGGTCGTACTTTCGCTCCAACAAATCATGAGAATGATTTTAAATTCCGCCGGCTGTTAATGTGCGTGATGCGTGCGGATTGCATCATTCTAATTAACGCGATGAGGGGAAGAAATGCACGACAAAGACGAATTCGTTGCAATTTCGTCGCAAGGCCGGCCGTAGCATAACGATATGTTGAAAATAATGAAAGTCAAACATTTTATAATACGAAAGAGAACGCGCTCTTCAGGTAGATGACTATAAAGGCGTTAACACCGTTGGACGCCTCGACACCCACAAAGAACGGGATTTTTCAGACGACCGTGAAAAAAAGAATATACTGAATCGCATACACGAGAACGTCCCATCGAAAAGGTCATTATTCGTTAAGCGCAAACAATCCGGTGTCAAAGGTTTCGACGATTCTCCGGGTCTAAGATAAAGGCGCGTTTTACTTTCGTCTGACGATTCTTATGTCGACTCTGAGGATTAGTGTTTGCATTGAGTCCTAAACACGGACAATATTGCTTCGGTGTAGGTCTTTATTTGGAAGTATAACAAGTGTGGTTTCAAAGTAAAAAGGACCACTTGAGAAAATAGGTTTTAGGGACGATTCAGATAAATAAATACGATATGATATTTTGCGTTGTAAATATTAAAGCCCGCAAACAATATTTTATAAGAAACGCCATTGTTTTTTTGTAATGTATAAATAACTTGAGGGGTTGATTAAAATTATTCGTATTCTATTTATTCGCGTTTATACTACGTAATGGCTCCGCTTTGTGTTAGTTTCGAACCAATTTCAATATTGATTCCTGATTTATTCATTATTTTAATTACGATAATGTTAGGAAAATCAAAGTTTCATGCAATTGATGCGAATAATTCATACTTGTAGTTATAACATAAATATTGCGCATAAAATGCAGGGAAGTAAATTGTTAAGCTAAAATAAAATATTCGACTTTTAATAAGTTTGAAATAATAACATTTATCACGAAATATGCGCTGCGAATAAATCGTTATGTATTATTATTGTGTTTTTACATCATTTAGTTGATGTTTATGCGCAGCAAAATATATTATTTAAGTTAATTCAAAAACATATTACCATTTATTGCCATACTTAATGGCTGTAAAATACTTTTGTAATAATAATACATTACAATTTATGCAGCAATATTTCTCTCGGTATAAAACAAATCATAATAATCTTTCCAATTAAACATCGCTGACACAAATTGTTTTTATCAGACCGTAAGTTCGAATTCATTGGTGGAAATGAAATCATTTTGATTAAAGAGGAATCTAACTCGATTCCAATGGATTTTTAAGATCCCGTGAAAAACAATTGCAGTGCAATTTTAAGTTTATTTTGTTTGTGATGCGTGTTATCTACATAATTGAATGGTTTAAAAATTATAAATCAAAGCATATTAAAATTTGATTCATCAGCATGGTTGCAGAAACAGAACTTTATAATCCTAAATCTCTGGATTCAATTCGCATAATTTTCTCTTTATTCAATTAAATCACTAGTTCACTATATATATATATATATATATATATATATATATATATATATATATATGAAATATTATTTCTGCAATTTAGTACAAAAAGTATTAAATCATATTACAACACGTATGTTTAACTATGTAAAGATATTGTAAAGTGGTGTATGATCTTCAATCAAATTAAAGTACGTAATTACTTTCTGCATAAAATATTGCCATTTATAACAAAATGACAAATTTACCATTATTTTTCTGCGAATATCATCATGATGTTTCAGAATAATTTTGTTTTTATTTAAAATTATGAATATTCAGATGAAACTGGCGAAGAGAAACATGCAAGCTCATGATTAGTGACATCTTTCTAACGAGTTTGTACTTAGCAACGTCATTTCTTCAAAAAGTTCTGGTAATGTAATTAAAGAATCATCTTGTTATAATATTGGACTTTTATATCGCCCTCACTATGAATGTAATTAGTATTAAAACAATACCTTAAATTATCCGAATATTCTTTTATAATTTTATGTTAAACTTATGCCGTTTTTGTTTATATATCAAAACACATTCAAAATTATACACAATTGATAGGAGAAATATTATAAAAAGTTGTAATATATATATTTATAATAAATTATTAAAATATATAATTTCAATTAATGTTTTGCACAGATATAAGTGTATATCATTAATATTTTAATTTTATATATATACATTAGGTATAAAAATAATATTTTAAACAAGGAAACTTATTAATTTGTTGTATAGATTGAGTTATTTTAAACGAACAATTAGATTTGAATATAAATAAATATATAAGGGATGTTTGTGAAGTATAAAATAAAATTATAAGTCTTTTTACAAAGACTTATATTTGTACATATTTACATGTTGAAAGGAAATGTCATAGTAATGTATAATTTATGTTAATAAATAATGTACAAAAATAATATTTTCTAATGTCAAGGGTTCCATATTCTTTCATCTTATATAAATTATGTATATATATTATATTATGCTCTACGTTCATTAATTAAATTTTATGTCATATTCAAGGATGAAAATACATAATATTTTTTATATAATAATCATAATAATATATATGTAGTTGAGTTTTTTGGAATAATGTTAAATTGTTTTTTAATTTTTTATTTTATTTAATTTATTTTTATTATACGTACAAGAAAGTCTATTTTATATAAAAAGTATATATTTATATATATTTAATTTTAATAGATTATATATGTTCGTATATTTTGAATCGCTATTATAAACAGTTCTAAATATTTTTGTGTAATATATAATTCATTCTAAATTCATATATTATTTTAAAATAAACAATTTTATTACAGTTTCATTTATCGCTTTGCATATTCCATTAATAGGATTATCATTTATATTATTCATGTATATAAAATATTTTACGTTATAAAATAAAGTTATAAAAAAGTTGTTAAAACAATATGGTAAAAACCACTCAAAACAATACTAATAATACTATTAATGTTCTTTGTTGTACTGAAATTTAACCAATTATATTCTGTGTACAATAACTGCCATAATATCAATAAATATCAGAGTTATTGTACTAGTCAAGCAACTTCGCAAACTACTTTAAGGATTTAGGGCTTTTGAAATATTATTGTCGTATAATGGACGAATTATTACTCGCTGTATATAATTATTATTCCATTTAGTCTCATTAAGGAATCTATTGTCCATAAAAATAATAAAACAATATATTTCTTCTGTACGTTTATTCGATTCATATTTCGTAGTATTTTTTAAAGACCAAACTATTCGAAAAGAATCCAGCAATGTGTGTGTGTGTAGCAATATCATTCGTATGTCATACGAAGTAATTGATTTTCTTTTACCGAAAAAAGAATTATAATTAACCGATAATATATAGAAAATAAAAGAAAGTCCGAAGCAGTTTATTACTATATAAGTGAACCTTATAATTTGGTCTTTAATTACTTAATTTTGCTCACGTAATCCGATGTGAGCTTCGGGTTCTATATATATATATATATCGTAAAAAAAGAAAACAAAAATAAAAGCGAAACGAGTTAAAACAAATATCGACCCACACATTGTCGTCTGTTACAGTGTACCGAAGCTGATGAGCAGAGTAGAATTGTGAGGGCGTCGTTTTAATTGGCACGTATAAAGGGTCAGAGATGGAGGACGAGTTGCGATGCCCAATGTGCAAGGAGCTGTTCGCGGAGCCAGTTCTGCTGCCTTGTTGGCACACCCTGTGCTTGGCATGCGCGGTCAACCACCAGGCCCAGGCCCCGCCGGACTGTCCGCCGGAGTCCACCACAGATTCATCCACGGCTCCGGGTTCCGACCAGGAAGCTGACAAGTTGTCCATCCTGTCGGAAACGGACTCCGGGGTCGTTTGCAGCAGCACATCCACTGGCTCTCGACCCGGAAGTTATGTTGGCACGCCAGGAAATGGCGGTTTTCCGCCCTCTGGAGCCACCTTCTGTCTGTCCTGTCCGGTTTGTCATAAGACCGTTTTCTTTGACGAAGGTGGCGCGCATAATTTGCCCAAGTACAGGGCTATGCAGCACATCATTGAAAAGTACTTGGAGTCCAAGAATATCAAGCTGATGTGCCAGATGTGCGAGAAGGACCCCAAAGAGGCTACCGTCGCCTGCGAACAATGCGAGGTAATTTGTTTCGAATGTTTCTGAAATTCGCCAAGATCGTTCCTGGAGATATATATTTATTGTGTTATCAAACACGGTCTCGAATTATACTTTTGCCGTACACTGAGAAAAATCAAATATGCAAAATTACTATTTATAATACGATCTTTGACTTTTAAGCGACAAACCATAAAATTTGGTATTTTTAGCGGAATAAAAATATTAGTGAAAATATGACTGCTAAACATAGTAAATACATACATAGTATATAATTATAATATAATATATTATAATAGTAATTATAATAAGTAAAAACATAGTAATTCCACAGTTTTTTGCTTAAAAGTCCAAGCTCGTAGTATAAGTAGTAAATTTTCATATATAATTTTTTTTAGTGTAAACTCGAAATTCATACAAATATTACTGTTGTCTTCATTAAGAAATTAAAGGATAAAACAAATTTTATATTCAAAATAGCTGTATTTTTGGTAATTTTATCGGTACCTGCAATTAACTAAATATAATTATTTCTATGTGTTTTATGTATAGTTATTTGTATTTGCAGCTTAATGCTATATTTTGTTATTCCAAAAATATGCTACGAATATAGCGAATCCAAATAAATTTGATTCGTATCTAATATTCATCTCATCTTAAGTAGATGTGGCGTGAAAATAAGTTCATACTTTACATTCAAATTTAATTCCACGCTTTAATATTAAATTATATGAGAAAATAAGCGTCTAGATATGGTACGCAATTTTTTTATATAATTGCGGAAATGTTGAATTTCGATGAAAATATTTGGGTATATTTTATACTCATATACCATATAAATATGTTTGATATTGTAAACATTTGAAACATCTTTTATCATTTTAAATTCAAAGGTTAATAATGACGTGCAAAGTTAATATTTGCAATGAACTGTTATGGAATTAAAACTAAATGTCAACAAAAAACAAGATAGCATAACTAAACACAATAATTAATTATTAAATTATTATTGTAATTTTGTAAACACGCTTTTATTTGAAATACAACTTTTATAACGCGTTAAACAATGTTTTATTAAAGGAATACAATTTAATATTATGTTAATTAAAAATATAAGTAAATTTATTAATTAATATTACCTTAGATATTTGAGAATTGTACAGTTTATCGAATTAACAATAAATTGTCTTTATTTATATTAGAAATTATTTTAATAATATTTATTATTGAAATTTAATTATTTCTTATTCAGATGAACTTTTGATAAAAACATGATATTATTTCTTGATTTATACGTTCAAAAATATTATTTCTTCAAATGTAAAAAAATTGAAATATATAAATAAAGACAAATAATTCTACTTGCAATTACTAAATATTGAATTTATAATATTTGATGATTTACTATCACGAATGTAGTATAGTTTAAATATAATTAAATACTTTTACTTAAATAATTTCTTTGTTATATTTTTTTTAAAAACGGTTATAACCGAGTTATTTTTGATCCATTTTCAAATGCTTAATTCTTAATTGTGTTTTTACGAAATTACTGAAGTAAATTCTGTTAGAATGGGCGAAATTTAAAAAGATAAAAACATGAAATTATTGAAGGTAATCTTTATTTTCTCTTAATGAGCAATTTAATGAATATATATTTTTATAATATTATTACTACTATTAATTATTCTAAAAGCATATTTCTTGACATATAATCAATAATTCTTGCAACATGATATGTGAAAGTTATATGTTATAAACTTGATGACATAAAATACTAGAACATAAATACACTAGAGTGTTCATATTTAATTAACTTTTTAATATTTTATTAAACATTTTCGTTGTTAAAACCATTTTGAAACATATACATGTATATAAATATATTCTTTAATTAATCAAATGTTACACACGAATGAATAATATATGTATATATATATTCAACATATATTATAAGTTTTATGATAAAAATAATTTGCTGTGAAAAAAATCTGCCGATTTAAGTAAAAGTTTCTGAAATAAAATTAACATAAAAATGAGAATTTTCCTTTAGGTTGCATTCGTTGTTCAAATTAGATTTAGCTTCACAACTTTTGAAAAATTTTCCTAGTACTTTAGCTATGACGGCCCGATAGATTGACGTTTCATGAATTATGAATAAAAATTACTATTCCGAAATAGGTTATTTATTGAGAGAAATTGTCGTTTAACAAAATAAAAAGCTACGAAAATCTACTCGCAGTACAATTTTTGTACG
This sequence comes from Psilanteris sp. ZL-2020, assembly GCA_022817085.1. Lineage (NCBI taxonomy): Eukaryota > Metazoa > Arthropoda > Insecta > Hymenoptera > Scelionidae > Psilanteris > Psilanteris sp. ZL-2020. The sequence continues at coordinate 7,539 of JABFQC010000241.1, forward strand.
CAATGTTTGCATGCGAATAAACACAGTAAATGAAATTTACAATCGGTGATCAAACATTGCAAATAAATAACGCAAGTTGTTGAGTAAACTAATAAATGTTTGCGGATGCACGGTACAATCTGGTCGCGTATTACAAGCAAGAAATGTGTTCGCGTATTTCTTGTTTTCTTTTTTTTTCTTCTCCTAATTGCGGTGCAATTATTCATTCGATACTACAAATAAATAGTCATTCGTATATATAGTATTAAAAACTTTATTTTTGTTTTCATTCGTACGTTTACACAATAGTATATTGTCATATTTTTGCATTTATCGCAATTTCCGAGCGCAAGCAGGGTTTATCGACTTACGGAAATGTTGCAGTTTGTCTTCTAATTGAATATTATCATGAAAGTTTTGTTAAAAAAAATACGCTAAAGTTGAATATAATAATATAAATACAAAAATTATTGATGTTTAAAGAAGTAAATTTATATACATATATGTTTTTGTATTTAAATTTTCAGAATGTATATCACTTTTCAGAATCATTCACTTTTTATAACATTTATAAAAAAATCTTATTTCATATTAAGACGATATTAAAATATGCATTGATTATAAATGTAAAATAATTATATCAAATTCATTCAGCTTCAACTCTAAACATATTTTAATTATTTACGTATGATTAGCCTGAAATATTTAATCATTACATTAATCTATGGACTTATCTTAAATTCTAAAATTCATTTTCGACATATATTACGCGACAATTTTGCATAATGTCTGCATCAATGTAAATGTATAGTCGCCACTTTTCATATACATTATCCATTAATCCTTATTATATTTCTTATTTACGCTATCACTAATAAATAATTCTCAGAATGTATTTGCATAGTTGATAAATATTCATGAAACGCATTTAATTTAACATAACATTATACTTTTAAAAGCGTATTGTTTTAAAAAGCGCAAAATATCAAATATCGACTATATGGAGAAATAGAATTTCATTAGCAATAATACAACTATTCATTTGTATTATATATATATATATATATATATATATATATATATCGCCGTGTTTAAAGCCGAGCTTCATTTCGTGCATTAAAACTCGAATATGATTACTTTCGAAACCTTTTGCAAAGCGAATCTTTCGACGTCACGAAAAGCGCGAACCCAAGCATAAATCATTTCGTATTAATTATGCGACACGATAATCACCGAGCAAACAAGTATATAAACACGCCTAATTGACAGAACCCCGTAGAGTCAATTGAACGGAATAAAATCAAGCCGGCAAAACACGACGTCGCGGAATTTATTGATCTGATTGGAGTGGTTCTGTATAAGCTTGGCGCTTTCGTTATTCAAAGTGGTAGTAGCGGTGTCATTTGAAGTTTTTATACGCCAGTCGCGACGGAATTTATCAGATCTTATTTCGGCGGGAGTATGTCGAGGGTGTCGTCTAGTGTCTCGCGTCCATTTGCGGAATCATGACGTCGCGCAACTTTCGTCGAATTTCGCCATAGTTTGAGCGCTCTTCAAACTGACATATATTTTTCTTTCCGGTCAACTTTTATCTTCGTGCGATCTATGCGATCCAATGGGCATCCTGCTATGCAACTCGCACGCGAGATACCGGGCCTTTTACTCTCACCGCATTCGTTCGCAACTTTTTATACTCCCTGCGCCGCGTTAACTTCTCTCCGTGCATTTTTTTGGTTGCCCTGTTTATCTTCCTTACTTATATAAGTAGCTAAAATAAATATTCCACTTATGCATTGATCTTCGGAATAAAATTGTTTGTCCGTTCAATGCGGGTTACTTTTATCTCTTTACGTAATTCTTTATGGAATCGCGCTACTTTTTCAAACGCTAACTGTTACCATTTGGAGCAAAATGAAATACGTGTTTTTAAATGATGCGGGTGAAATGATTCGAAGTAGTTTATTATCGTTTATGGTAATTTGTCTACCAGAATCGGACGTAGTTTATATTTATCGACGCAACTGATTCGACTGTTGTGTCGAATTTTATGTGTATATTATGAAAATAAAAGTAAGAATGCAGTATAAAGTTGTAGAAAAGTACTTAATTATTCAATGAAAATTAGACGGAAAATTGACTCATTTATGATTAATTGATATTATTCCAATTTATGTACTTAAATATGCATTGTAATACATTTAATAGAATTAATATAAATATCAATCGGCGCAATCAATTATTCTATGGAATTGCATCTAATAGATTATAAGCATTGTTCATTTTGAAGAGATAATAAAAGGTAGCATAAAACACAAATAAATAATCTGTTTGTCAAACGTTGACAATAAAGTTTACTAATAAGTCAATGTAAAATGAAGAAGTTTTTACAAAACGGAAAAATAAGGATATAAAGAAATCAAATTTATGAACATCGCTTAATCACTTATTTTAAAGTTTTAATTAAGGACATTTTTTAATTTTATGTTAATTAGTTACTGTAAGACAGAAGCATTTTTGAACCATAATTGAGATGTTTATGTAAGGTACCAGAGTATTAATTAAAAAATACATTACTTCAATCATCACCAGTGCAGTATTTAAACAGATATTGGTGAATAAATTATTGTCAAATTTATTCAATAAATTTATCAACATTATTATTTCTGCGTATAAAAATATTAAATTACATTAATCCATTCTATTATTTTTTAACAATATATTGAAAAACGTGCCCGCTTATAATCGGTAACTAAATCAAAACACCGATTATAGGATTAAAACGAACGTTCAACAAATCGAATAAATTTAATTTGAATTACTAAGTGTTATCGCGATCATAATTTTATAAATTCTCGAAATTGCAGTCGCAGCGACTTACAAAATCAACTGTCTGCCGTGATTGCCATAAATCAAGTACTAAGAGAGCAAGTACATTCTCTTTGCCCTTGTATTCGCAATTGTTTTGCCTGCCATGCGTTTTTGAACACTTGATATGAATAATTATTTCTCTTTACCGTGTACATTGAATATTCTTTTTTAATCGCTCAACGCGGACATTACAAATGACAGTCACCATTTTAAATGCATTCATTGTGACGATATTTTCCTTTATATTATTTACTGAATACAACTTCTATACTTGAAATCGTGAAAGCACAACAGTTTTATAATTTTTTGTACACTTGCATTGCAAAAGTGAATAATAAGCAAAATATAAGCGGTAATTATTATACCGTTGTTAAAAGGTATACTAAAATAATTTGCTAATATTTAATGTTTATAACATATTATATCGATGATATATAAATAAAATGTAACAATTTACTATATGATTCATTTCATTCATACATTGAGAGAAATAAATGAAAAATAACTATTTATATCTTTAATTTGGAACCATAACAGAAAGAGCATAATATTTACTGTTTTTAAAAGAAAAAAGTAAGTTTTTTTACATAGAAAATATTGTTTTATTATAATATATCAATTTTAAAAATAGTCAATATTATGCTTTTTCTCTTATGGTTCCAAATTAATAAATATACGTAGTAATTTTTTTGTCATTTATTTCTCTCATTGTATCTTTTCTTATATAAAAGCTATCAATTTTATATTTATTTAAACTTATTTTCATCGATCTTTTAATATTTTTGTGCAATTTATGTTTTTCATACTCTAGTAAAAGTGTAACTGATATAACAAACTTCAGATGATAAACTTTGTTGGCCGATAAAGACTCGTTTTAATAAATTATTAGTCTGTTAGAGTTTCGACTGCAAATATTACTCTTTGTATAAATTAGGAGTTTATAATGAAAACCAAGGCAGAGTGTTTTAAAAGGCTGACTCGACACAATCAGCATATTCAAATTAAATACAGCAATACTGAGATGAAAGACGAAGACGAGATAAAAGTAGATTTCAAAATTGGATGACATTTAATTTATTGCATGATATGTGGACAAGATTAAAGTTATTTTTGTCATAGATTAAAGTTATTCAAAGGAGCATTTTGTCTTACACATTATGTCTTTTCACTCCTTACTTTTTTAACTCCGGTTTGTTTTCATTCAATGGGAAATGACAGTGTAAAGTATTAGACAATATATAGTCAACTAATGCATATATATATATACATATATATAACTAAGGTTATATGCAAAACGTTATAAACAAACGAAGAATATTTTATTAATCACGAAATAAATTGTAATGTCGTGATTTTTAAATGGTCTCAAATTATATGTTTAATCGATTTTAATACGCATTTAATTATTTTAACAATGTGTTGAATTGATTATTGATGTTTATTAAGTTTAAGGTTTGAATACATGCGATTCATTATTTTAGATCATATTCAGCTGTATAATTTATTTTGATTGTTATTTGAACCAAATATGCAAATTGTATTCCAAATAGAATATTTCTCTATACAAATTTATTTATGTATATATTATTTATTAATAGGATTTGTTCATTATGAACATGATGACAAAACAGCTACAAATATATATGAAATGTGAATTATGAATTTTAATTTATCAAATTTGATGTATCTATATATATATATATATATCTATATATCTGTACGATTAGATGAGTTCGACGCGGAAATGTGCGTCAAGTATCTAACATAATAAAATAAAAAGTTATTCAATATATTAGTAGCAACTGTCGTAGTTTTTTATAACTATTCTAATGGAACATTTATATATATGTCATGTTTCAGTATTATGTAAACATCGGTAAAACTATAATTTAAAATGCAAGTGAACAACATACGCTTGAAATGAATTTGATCTGTCGGAGTCATGATGTATAGTTCCGTTATAAAATGAAGAATGATAGTTAAGAGTGTTACATTTAAGATTTATTCATAGATTTGATAATGTCTTACTAATTTGTACGATTTAGAATTAACTTTGATTCATTTATATAATAATCCTTATAATTAGTTATATACATATATTGATGATGTTTTAAAATTATTATACATTTTAATAATAATATTTATATTATGAATTAATATTATATAATATTATATTATACTTTAATCACGAACTTCAAACAAATATATATGAGTGTACACATAAATGGAACATATTGGTTTAAATTATACATTTTATTATATAATTGATATTTTAAAGTTAATAGTTTTTGATTTACGAAGCAGAAATTCAATTAAACAATTTTATTGTAAAATTATTTTGCATATTTATGCATTTAGTGAGTGAGGAATTGTTTCAAACGTTCATATAATATATTTTAATTTGAGACAATAAATGCGATAATACTAGGAAAATGCCAATTCTGCTGCTGTAATAATATACGAAAATACATTGGAAATATTATAATTATATTAGTTTTTAATACAAATTAATTTTGTCAATTCAAAATTGTGTGTATATATATTGTATAATCATGATATAAGCATACAATATTATAATAAGTGTATTGAAATAACATATAAGAAATGATGCTTGTGAGATAGACGTGCAGAACAGCATTCAACATAATCCTATTATGATTTCGACAACTCTAAATTTTTGCTTTGTTTTGTTCCTATAGTATTGTAATGACCACAATGCTGGTTACAATAATTTATATTCGGTAAAAACATCTTGAATACTCGGTCATTGGATTTATACGGTTCACATTCTTTTAATTGAAAAAAGTAATGAAAACATTGCATAATTTACAAATTATCATTTTGCTTTTGTTCATTCAAAGTTATTCTTTTGTTTATTGAAACTTTTGTATTTTAAAGACTATATATATTGCACTGCTATTATATCCACATACAAATATTCAAGTATACCAGCCGTTCTATATAAAATTAAACCCAATTTCAAATATAATTAAACAATTGTCAAAACGTATGCATATTCATTACGATTTCAAACTTCCATATATACATTTTCTAAATCATAATCTAATTCGAAACATTTCGACGAAATTGGTCCAAAGCGAATTTATTCTTATTGAATTGGCACTTCGCACAAGAATATTTAACCGCGTAAAGTTGCACGGTACACGTCCTATTTGATTAATTGCAAATGTCGAATCATTCACCCAGTTTTCGTCGCTAATTTGAGAACGTTATCCCGAATAAAGACCATTCCTTTACGTATCCAAAGGTCGTAGCAAACACAAAAATTGTTCATTCCCCTCGCGTATTCGTGCCATCGCGTTACAAATAAAATTACAACTCTCTCTCTCTTCGTTAAATAAACGATGATCGATGAAAACTCTACACCTCTTTGTTTATTCAACAGGAAGGATAACGAAATGAATCTCTCGATGCTCCTCGTAACACAATTTTATCTGTCGCGCTTTGTGCGTGGAATAATAGCGGCGCCGACTAATCTTTTCGCATTGTTATTCAGGTCCTGTACTGCGACGCGTGCAGGGAATCGTGCCATCCAAAGCGGGGTCCGCTGGCGGCCCACAATCTGGGGCCCCCGCGCGGCAGCTGGCAATCAAACGGCGGGAAAAGCGTACGAGGACACGACGGGAACCCAGTCTGCGACGAGCACAACGGCGAAACCGTAAACCTTTATTGTGCCCAGTGCAAGAAAGCGGCCTGCTCACTTTGTCAACGAGACAGACACGCGGCCCATCAGCAAGACGTGCTGCCACTCGCAGCCGCTTGCAAAGCTCAAAAGGTACCAACTTTTATTGTTGCTATATTGCTGTTATTATTGGCTCGCGTCTTGTCAGCTGTCTAGACGAACATCGCTGAAACTTAATGAGAAAATCGATGCTTTCTCCGGCGTCGGTCCAGATTCCGCCGGCACAAACGATCGGGGTCAGTTTTGATCGCGTCGGGTCATCGGCAAGCCTGCGCGTCAAATTAGAAAACACCGTGGGTTGGGCTCGCGCGTTCAGCCAATTTTTCGAGACAAAATGGCAATTCGCTTTGGCAGCAAACGTGCCGCGCGGATCTGCACTTTTACTTAATTAATATATAGTTAGGCAACGGCGTCGCATTTTTATCTAAACGGCAGTAAATATTTTGAACTTAGTACCGACGCTCGGATATATATGGCCGCAGTTGAAACAAGTAACAAGTGCACTTAAAATGTAGACGAATTGATTTTGCGATAAATTTTGTTTCAACCAACTACAAATCGGTTCATTTTACTTATCCTTAACGGGCTTTAGTGATTTTTCACTAGTTATCTGTTTTCTATTTGGAAAGTAATTAAAGTCAGATAATGACTTAGGTGATCAGCGAAATTGCATTGTAATAGCTTCGTTAAAGCAAGTGATTTATATAATTTTCTACCGTAATATGGAACGAGTGAATAACATCGAATATTAGGATATATATTACGCGAATGATAACGTCGAGTTTAACTATATGGCGATTTAAGTCATATATTTTTCATCTATCATCACAAAGGAGTTCGTAGATCTTGATATTGATTGATATATAAACATTGATCGATAGTACTGCTATTTTGTGCACGACTTAAAAGTGATGCTTATGATGTATTCTTATTTGCGAATTCAGTTCGCAACTTGATATCAAAGTTGCAATTATACCTGACAGTGACGTGTGATTTTGAATGCTACATTTTTACTGTAAAGTAAATGAATACGTTAATTTATAAAACGAACGATTCGCTGATACAATTGTTAATATTGAGGTGTACTATGATTGCCATGCAGATTACGACGTCAGGGTAATATGGCTGCGATATTTCTGTAATACATTTGCGGTATTGAAGTGAAATCGATATGAATTCGTGATAAATGCGTTAACATATTGCTCTTATGTCTCACATTTGCATTGCACCGAAAGAGAAATTGAAAATCTGAACGTGAATTGTAAGTTGTACCGGACATCAGTGTGACGTCATAACCAGATCACACTGCGAATACCCGTGGAATGAAAAAAATTCATAGCAGAAATAGTCGAATCTAGTACTATCGGAATTAGCTATGTATCTTGTAATATTACTATATGGTGATTTAAAGTGCGTAAAATCCGTGTCGTACTTTTTAGGTTGCAGTAGTATGCGATATTGCAGTAACAAGTTTTTTTTGTTATTCTCACATTTATTTTTGACAACCTCGTTAGATCTGTTATCCTGCGTTAACCTAACAGGATTAAAGTTTTGTTTTATAGAGATAAAGAAGCACTTTTATATCTGTTCGTTTGTGCCGTTGTCAGATTAATCTACGAAACTTACATTTTTTTAAAAATAAGATATATAGATGGAAAATTTCGTTACAACAATAAATAATAAGTTACAAATTAGGAAATATTCAATGAATTTAGTTTTGGAAGTTTATAAAAATAAGTATATATGTTTATATTAATTAAAAGCTAAATTAATTTGTCGTATTCGTAAATTTTAAGTTTCAGAATTTGTAATTATTTAATTCCTATAAAATTATTTTTATACAAGAATTTTATATGCATAAAAAAGTATTTCAAACGAGTCTTGATTAAATTTGTCATTTTAAATCACCTTAATTACTATGAAGCATTTACGTAATTAGATTTTTCGTAATGAAGTTTCGTTACAAAGAGTTATACGAAAATTAACTATAATCATTTTTATTATGAATAAAATTTGAATTTAGCATAAATATAATACAGATGTTAAAATCATGTTATACACTGAAAAAAATAATCTTACAAATTTTACCAAACTAGATAATAAAAGCAGGATAAATAGGCAAAAATGTAAATAATATGATAAATTACGGTCAGAAAATTCTAAAAATATGTCAAATATTACCAAATAATTGGTAAATACCATGATATTGTCTAATGTTTATTTACATTTTTGCTCACTTTTCCTCCTTTTATTATCTAGTTTGGTAAATTTTGTAATATTATTTTTTTCAGTGTATCAAATGCAATTTTTTTATAAAGTAATGTATATGATTAAAACTACTTAACTGATAAAAATCGACTACGTGTTCATCAAGGTTTTAAGTGATTATTTTTGTTAAAAAATTAAATATGTTAGCACATTTGAATAATTACAGCATATACATGACTTGGAATATTCATGATAAATGAATTGTAAAAGTTAACGAAATATTTGATATAATCATGAGTTGTTATAATTATAAAAGCAGAACAATATAATATTTGAATTGTATATGAAAGTAAATAAAATTCCTTATTTTAATATGAAAATAATATTTTACAAGATAATTTGGCTATAAGATATAAAACATAAAATTTGATTGAAATGATTTTTTGGGATACTTTAATATATTAATGTTTTCAACTCTTTGAAATAATATATATATTTATATATATGTATTAATTTTATCTGTATATAAAACTGAAATGTAATATTAAGTTTCAATAAAAAATTCGTTTGATAAGCAATATTAAAATTTCATTTATTTTTCTAACTTTTTTATATATAAATATAGCTTTGGATTTGTTCGACAAAATGTTTAATTATTTTCAAATTGTTGCCATGATCACATATAATCTCCAGTATTAAGATTAATTCAATAAATATACTATAATTCATTTTCGCTTTAAATAAAAAGTTACTCGTATTGAGATTACTTGAATATTCACAGGTTGCGAATTGCAATATGGAAACAACACTTTAGGGAGTAAACTTATGAAAAATTACACTTGGCAAATTTGTATCCAATTTCATAAAATGTAATTTGTATAGTTGATGAGTGGAACTGTTTAATAGCATGAAGGAGTGTCCATAATTTGTTGGAATTTGATAATCGGCGAGAACATTTGCCGTAAGGATTGATTAACGTTGGCGTCGGCGAGATCTAATCAGATTTGAACTTTTGTTCATGAAACTGTGCATTCGGGAGCATATAATACCATGCAAGCGTAGTATCGGCAGATTCAATTACATCAAAGCACACCGAGATAAATGCGCATTGTTTTCAGTGGTTCAATGGATTTTAAGTTTGGAATATTATAAAGGAATGAAATTAAGCTGTCGAAAGTGCAAATTTTGTTAGATAAAAAATGGGACAAGTTTCTTGCTTATCTTAATTAAAAATCACTATACTAATTGTACCTAAAACAAAAACACGGTTTATTATAGTTTACTAACTTTTTAATTTTTTTTTTAATTATATGTTGGTATATAATTGTAGCATGTCGTAAATACTACAAGAACAAATTTAAAATTGAAAAATTTTCGCTGTTAAAAACAGGATATCTTACAAATCGAATTTTAACGTTTGAAATTTAATACAATGTCGTTTATAGAATTAATAATTAAAGTAAATTTTTTATTCGTGTAATAGCTTTTTTAAAAAACCGTCAAACAGAATCGAGCTCTTTTTGTTAGTATATATATATGAATAAATACAATTTTTCATTATAATTCAAAGCGTGAAAAAACTGCGCGACCTTTTCTACCCCATCAAAAGAACGAAATTTCCGAAAGTTTTGAGCAACAAAATTTCGCGATATAAAGCCAACTTTTTAATTGTAACTACTCTGCCGACGTTACTGGGCATTTGATATTTTTCCCCTTCTTTTTTTAATAATTCACCTTACAAAGTAACACGGCTGTGTAAGTATTCCGAGCATGACAGAATGAAATGAAAAGCAAACGCGCGATTACGTTCGTCTCGTTTTGCGATCGATCGCGCATTGTTAAAGATATACAAGGAACCGAGTGAGCCAACGAAAATTCGCCTCTCTCGTCTGGCCGAGTTCAAAGTTGTAGAAAGGCTCGATATACGAGGTTACGCTTTTAGGTGCGCGCAATCGCTATTTGAGTTCATTCGTCTTTTATGCTTTATTGAAACTCCCCGCGTGCGCGTGTGGGTCATTTTGCAAAAAAACGACAGTGACACGCGTTTCGTTCAGACATTTTAAAAATGCAGACTTCGGCCTTCCTTTTTATTCCACATCGACGAAATTATACGAATATTCTCGCTCGTTATCAGGAAATACTGTTCGACGATCAAATAAAAAATAACCGATCGATTATTTTGCCAAGTGTAAAAAAAAATTTAATTTGCCAAGATTTCTCTTGGCTTAAGTCATTGTAATTAAATATTTTGTTTTAGCTTTTTTATGACGACCGAGAAAAAACGTTCACAGTTCCATTTCTGATTAAGGTTGAAATAAAGCTACAGAATTATTGGAGCAAATCATATATGATAAATAATCAACTAAAACAATAGAAACTAGATATGGCGATTTAAGAAATACAGTTAGAAGTTGTTGAAGGTGAAAAAAATTCCACGTTGAAAGAAAACATTTAATGTTGTTTAAATTCAAGATAGGCTTGATCCTATATTCCGTTTCGAGTTTCACCAAGTTATCGTTATAATCATATTTTATATACTATTTGCAATTGTTCAGCAATACTGAAAATATCACGATTGACTTTCTATAACAAATCTGATATAGGCTTGAATAACAGAAAAAAATAAATGAATACAAATTGTAAAACATTTGATAGAAATTTACGACAAAATTAATAGAAGAAAATTGTTTTGCTTCTATTTATCATTATAATATATTATATTATACTATATTACATTGATGGCATTAATTTTATTGTGATAAATCCTTCTAAATGTGGAAAACTTACTTTATAGTCAAAGTTTCTGTTGCAAAATATTATTTAAAAAGTATAACTGTTTAATACAAAAATATAATACACAAAATGAAATCTATTACTATTATCAGAATTAAAATTATAATTATGGCATTTGCGATAGAAATGTCTCACCTTTTTTGGTATTCTAACATTTCATCATAAAATAAAATAACTCACATCCTTTGAAATTCAAGGAATTAATGTTTTAAGACAATTAAATTTAAATGATTGTATACAATTTACAGTTCTTGTTCTCATTTTGGAATGCTTTTCTAGATTTCCTTCATATACAATGCAGAATCGACTAATTAAATTATTATTTAATCACTTTGACCATCCGTATTAATATTCCATATATAATAACAATAAGTGACAATGCGAATACATATAATAGCTCGAAAATCCATTTTAAGGTATTCATTGTCAAACTGCACAAAAAGTATTCATCTTCAATAGTTTTGCATACGAGGAATCTTAAAACGTTAAACGGTATTATTTTAACCTTCATATTACTTATTCTTTAGGGTTTCAAAAACTAAAGAATCGTTTTAATAAGTAAGAGTATCGGCTTTAAAGCGCACACACTTGTGACCTTTTGATTTGGTCGGTGGAATTTATCTCTTTGTAAAGCTGGTCAAATCGTTCAATTGGTAGAATCAATTTTGTTGCTTTTGAAACGTGCTCGCAGAAAATTGTTTGTCAAACAATTGCACACCGGCCATTCGTAAAGTTGTTAAAGTGATGGTAGTGATCCCAGTAAAACTACACGGAATCATAGCGCACAAAAATCCTGGTATGGATTTAAGTGAAATGTGCGTCGAGTTTGCGACTGCGACTTTGTATTAGCGAGCTTTTTTAGTCGTCGAATTTTCTCTTAGTCTATTTGCTAAGAAAATGTGTACTCAGAGCGGTCGGTGTTTTCGTGCAGAAAATATCATATATACGCTGTCGACAAACTTTCGGTTCGTCGGTGTAACCTTACGCTGGAGATTGACTTTGGAAATACTGAAGTGAATTTCTTTCAAAAAGATGATGGAAAAAAGCTTTGACTTTGCCGTGCCTCGGGCGAAAGTCGTATTTGACAAGAGTATTTATTTTTTGTCAATAAGTAATCATTAAATAATTGCGCATTGTTTGCCTAGACCTTTTGTTTGTGTAACTACAAGTTGAGTTGCGCTTACATAAAATAGATGCTAATGCAGTTGTAATTGGTTGTTGCGGTTTTGCTAACCTATTTCGCATGTGAAATCATGTAACCTCTATTCGTTCCTGTCACGCTTCAACAATCTATTCCCATAATGTGGTTTTCGTTTAAAACCTTTAATGAATATTTGCTCATTTAATAATATTTGAATAAACGCGGATACACTTTTTATTCGTTTATGTTATAACACGTGACACGTGTAAAACTTTAACAATCGAAAAAAAGGTTTTTTATTATACACTTTGATTAATGAAATATTCATTTTGGGTAGATACGAATTGTTGTTATCAAAGCAACATATACAAATTGTGTTATAACAAACGATACGACACGTAACTTAAATCCTTATAGATGATAACTTTACGAACTTGTAAAACCATTTTACACCATTAATTATTTAAATACATTATTATTTTAGACAATTTACTGCCCATAATGAACTGCATTTGATTGCGATGTTCGCGTTCAAAGTATATTTGGTAATTGTTTAATTTATCCACTTGAAGGTAAATTCGCGTTACTGGAATTCCGCCGCAAGGTGTAAAGGATTCGAAGGAATGCAATTTTCGATGAAATCTCGCAGGAATGGAGGCAAAGAGGAAATATAATGCGCGCGTAAATTAGCGTTTGCCTATAACAGGCGGCAACAAAAATTTAATTTTATAAAACTATACTTTGTACAGGTCATTTACTAATAATAATAATAGTAATAGATAATTCGTTCGAGTATTGAAACGTGACCATTAATACCAATCCTTTAATAGATATATAAATATAGGTTTGAATTTGAGTTTAATGTAAAAGGTTCAAAGGCCCTTTTTATTTCAAAGTTATACGAATCTTCGAAGTTTGGAAAAAGCATTCGTCTGTAATACCCAAAGTAATGTCTTTCTTTAATTACAATTAAAAGCATCATCGTCAATGCTTAGAATTAGTTCATAATCTACTGAGATAAGTATCGGGTTTGATATCTGCATCGTCGAAAGGTTGAAATGTTCAGACGACAACGGGTTTCGTCACACCGCTGGACAATATAACGTTGGCGTGCAAGGGAATCGACTAGTGTACGTAACACCTGGCTACTTCCCGACCGATAGATTCTGCCTAATTCTGTAGAGTCGCGCATCCTCTGTGATTAATTTAACAAATTGCTGCCAACTCGCTCAAAGCGGGCTTGCTCGGACCTTGTAGTTTGGTAATTGATCACGGCTCGCTATATAGTCGAATGAAACGTGATACTACGTCGCGTTATTTTCAGATTTGTTCAATCACTTATACCATTCGTGTTTACGAAACTCGTAGCACCAAAATTTAGTTAAGCGAAACCAGTCACAAGATTCAATGCAAATTTCACCACTTGCTGATGAATTCCCTTTAGTCCATTTGCACAGGTATATATGTGCAGAATTATCAAATTACTTGATAAAACTTGAACAGTCGATGATGGGAATAATGTTGATATGAATCTGGGACTGGGTTTGGTTTAGATGTTAATGTTTTTTGCGTACAGTTTTCATAGTAGCAAATTTGATTAGATGACGTTGTTAAAACTGGCTGGAAAAATCTAGCGGCGTTACGTGTAAGCCGCGTTGCGCTGTGTATACAAATTAAATTATATTCGCCAACTTTGAACGCGTCGTTTTAACTTAATGAAACCCGGATACTGAAATTTGGCTTGTATAAAACTTTGATTAGCGCATTCTTCGTGAGAGCGATAAATTTTTTTGCGTCGGCAAATATCTTCTTGTAAAGACATTTTTTATGAAGAAAAGTGAACGAATGAAAATATAATGCAAATATTTGAGATATGGTTTTTTCGACTATATTAATGCTAAATCTAAATTATGAAAGACATTATTATGCAATTGTGGAGCATCTCAAAAGTTATTTGAAGGAGTGAAGGTATCTTTCTGATAAAGTATTCAACATACATTATCTTTTTATTGTTATATAAAAAGGTTTATTATTATTGTTCAAATTTTATATACCATCAACACAAACAAGAGTTTTTAATTATAAATTGAAGGAGATCTCCTTTTTGAACGTTTTTTTAATCTGTATATTAAATTTACGAGGATAATGAGGTCGTAATGGACCTTACGTATGCCACTGTAAGATTAACGAATGCCGCAATCCATTTCAGAACATAATGCAACCATGGAAATGCAAGTTAACGGAAAACGCCATTATATATTAATTTTGGTATATGAGCGGGTTATAGTCATAACGCCCTCTACAATGGGATATGCAAGAATAGAGTGAGAGGAAGCAGGAAACAGAAACAAGCAACATAGAAAGTAAATCACAGTTCATGTTTCGATAGTTTGGCAATTACTTTTGAATATTACTTAATCATTAACACTTACACACGCAATCTACAAAAATTATATAAATATGATACAAATTATTAGGCTGTTTAATGTGAGTTTATTTATTATAATAAAACAAAATAAAATAATTTTATCGATGAAAAAGAATAATAAATATTTGTTGAAAGGGTACAATTAAGGAGGGAAACAGTTAGATAAATAGTGCGCCATATTGATAATATCATTTTTATAAATTATATTATTAATAAAATTATTATGAGTTTGCTTTGAAGTTTATAAATATGTAAATTTATTTAAGTGTTTTTACACGGTAAAGTATATTTTTAAGACCGGAATTAAAAATACTTTGTTGTGCGGGATTAATATTATAAAATATAAATTTATATATCTTTTAAATTTTTTAATTATGTGTATATGAATATTATTGCGGTTATTATTTAATTTCTCAATTATATAAATAATGTTTATTATATTTATATAAACATAAATAATGATAATCAATTATAGGACAATTTTTTCGACATAAAATATATATACTCATATCTTTATTGTGGAAAAATTAAATTTTTTTACCTCTACGTAATTTTATAATATATATTAAATTTAATTTGATTTGAATTTACTATATCTATTAATTTTTATTTGTATGATAATGTTAATATATGTACAATCTGCCACGATGAAATTATCTTGGGGGACAATAACGCAAGTTCTCAGTTGCTTGATGTGCAAGAGTTGTATTCCGTAATGTGAATCAACGTTTGCTACAAATGAGAGCTCTGTTAATAATAGCACAGATATTGCTGCTTTAGTAGCGAAACAACATTTAGATCAATAATGAAATACGCGCGATCTAATTACAGTTTATGTTAATGATTTCTAAATGTTTCAGACGGTTAATAATGTTATTATTTTTGACGATTATAATTAAATATGTCAGTGGTTGAATGGAATAAACTTTTGTTTATTTTTAATACGACAATGTAATTAATTTAATATTCGTATTAAAATTAAATTGTTATAAGATAAGAAATGTTCTACAGGACACGTTTTTGAAAATATTTGTAACACTTATAAGTTTTCCCAAGTAGAAATTTCTCTAGTAACTCACGAGATACTAGACAAACTTCTACTAGGGTTATTTTTGATAAATGTATTCATATTCCATAATAAAGATCATTTCAGTAAACAGGATTATTTCTTTAAATATACATGCAGAACACTTATTCAACAGAGTTTAATCGAATTAAAGTTATCCCGTCCATCGGTCCACTAATTGTACAAAAACATAATAGATTTGAAATAAATATCATTGGCAAACATAAAATTGACTCAACGAAATTCTCGACATGCTGTCACTGAATGTTCTTCATTGCAAACCTATAAATCGATTTAATTGAATTAAAAACTTAAATTCATCAACCCATCAATTCATTTATATTCTGCAAAAATAGCACAAAAATGGCCTGTCCGATTCAGTCGGAGCGAATCTGATTTAGCACCATCCGACGCTGAACCAAACCAATGCCCGTGCCTTCGTCCATATTTTCCCATGGGTCGAAGCGCCGCTCCTCCCCGAGCAAGTCCCAGGACAACAACAGCATGAACACCATCGACAACTAAATAGTCACGATTGTTCTCAAGCACTGGATGGCGCAGCTGGATAGCAGATCGCCCCGTCGCTGCGATCTTCGGATCTTCCATTTGAAAGCTGAAACTGGCGTTGAATTTTGGTCACGAACGTAGATATAAATCACACCTGCGTCGCTCGGCGTGACTTATCAGCGTATAATGGCGCATATGACGAGTCCGCACGGTTCGGTCTGACTCTCGATAAGTCGGTAATAGGCTGCAAATAGGCTCGCTGGGTGGGACGACCCTTTGTCGCGTAGGCGGTGAGCAGGTATCTGTCGTTAATGGATTGATCGCAAGCGGAGCAAGCGCGCCCTTGCTTGTCCTCGGCGTCGAAAATTACGCTGAAAATTGCCCCGCGTAATTGCCCCGCGCGTTGTCGATACACGCCGGGATTCGCGCGTGTGTGCGCGCCCCGGCGTCTGGCTCCTGGCCGCGCGAGCGTGTGAGTACGTTCGGGCGCATATTCCCGCCGTCTGAGTTTATTTCCCTTTATCCACTGATTTTGCACCGCCACTGAGTAGCCGGGTAATCTAACGCAATATACCTAGACGCGAGGCGCAGCTACTCGGTAATTTCGCGCGTTAAGCATTTATTTAGAGATTGTTTATTGTCAATTTCTGCAACCTAATTATCGCTGAGAGTGGGAAAGACAATCTGGAGACTAAAAGCTTCTGTAACGTAATGGCGTTGCAGCCAATGCTTAAGCAAATAATTTAGCTTTCTTGCTTTAATAATTATATGCACCCGAGCGAGGGCAATCTGCAATCTCTCGGTGGACTTATTCTGGTTGGTGATCCGAGATTTTTTATCTAATTTAGTTTTTCGGGTGTGCTTTTTGAATGTTTATTGCATGGTAATTACAACGATTTGGGTTTTTATTATTTTGTAAAGGTTACACGTAGAAAAAAGTTATATTAAACATTACTATAAGTCTGGCGTTACAAGGATATTGAAACAAATACAATGGAAAATTACTATACTATACTAAAGTAATTTTTGTAATACCATACAGTACTTTTTACTATAAGATATTGTAAAAATTGTTATACAATTTTTGCACAGTACAATATCATATAAGAAAATTTACTATATCTTGAAAGAAAATTAATTATATCATATAAGAAAGTTTGCTATAAAAAAGGTATATTAGCAATATCCGTAACAATCATTGAGATATCCTCAGAATGCTAGAAGTATAGCAATTGACGATATATCTTTTTTCTACGTGTACCATAATGGTATTTAATTATATAATTTATCAACAAAATAAGTGAACGTGCTATAACTGATTGAATCTTAGTAGTCATAATATTTTTCTCATTTATACACAGAAAAAAAAGTTTGTCATATTTAGTCAATCTTTGACTAACGTAGTCACCAAAAGTATTAATATACGAACAAGCGATCTGATTGTCATATGTTGACAATAAAGATGTTGAATAAGATTTAAGGTTAAAGGTTGACAACATTATTGACAAATTTAGACAGTTATATTTACCGTTGATATATTCGCTGTTTCAGACAACCCTACTTTTTTCTGTGTAGCTATTATATATTTTTTCTACATTTTATTTGTTTTTGTTTTTATTATTATGAAATGGTTAATGCAATATTATTAGAAACATACACGATGGATATGTTTAATAATTATAGTTTATATTTTTATATATATATTGATATTAATAAAAAAAGACCATTTCTATGTATTCATACAATCATATATTAAATGGTTTTATAGATTTATGTGTATTATACGAAACGGTGGACATGAATCTGTGACATTTTTAGCATTCTTGTATTTTAATCTTTTATTCGCCATATTTCATTGTCTGAGACATAAATGACTATTTCAAAGGAAATGTAATTTTTCTTGTCATTTTCCTTATTTCTTATGTACTTACTTTTCTTGTTATATGTATTACGGTTTTTAATAATAGCAGCTTGTTTGATAAGTGTTAGTTAGTTTATACCACCGACCTTACATTGATATTTTTTATACAATTTCAGTTTAATTATAAGTAAATTAATTTTTAAATTAACGGACACGTATTTTACACAGTGTAGTGACTTTTTTCGTATTGTTTAATATCATTTTTAACTTATATATTATTGAGTGCTTTCATGCAATTTCTAACAAAGTTCACAACTTTCGTACAAAGTAAGTTGGTGTTCGGAAATTCAAAGGTGATACTAAATCCTTCAAAATCCATATTGAGAAAAAATTCTTAAGAAAAGATATGTTATCTGAACAATCTGTTCTAAATCATGGTAAACTATGAATAAATTTACATAATTTTATTTTGTCTTAGCTTGAATTAATGAAGAAGGAAAATTTTCGATTTCTTTGAAATAATGTTTTCATGTAATTTTGAATTTCAAAATGACATAAAATTGTATTTTTTATATTAAAACCCCGTCATTCGGTTAACATATTAATCAACTGTTATTTGTAAATTTAATTTTTCTATTCAATGAGACTTATTATAGTATATAAATATATAGTTGATACCAGTAATAAATTATTTTCGTACGAACTTTATGTTGTTTACTCTAAATAAATTTAAAGTATGTCGACTAACGTCTTCTTTTACTATATTACAATCGACGTAAAACATAATTTCATCACTTGCTTGAGGAAACACATAAACTGCTCGTGGCTATGGTTTTACTGAATAGCGTGTTGCACTGTCTCGTTACGGTAGTTATGCATAAGCACAGCATAGAAGGAAGATTCAAAGCATTAACGAAAATAATTATGTTCTTTAATCTTTTTTAGTTAAATATAACTTCATAAACTGCAATAATTTATTGTATTAATTAATATTTTAATTTTTAGAATTATTTGTATAAAGTGCTTTGCTTCAAAGAAAATGAAACAAACTAGAATGCATAAACTTTAAAGAATGTTCATATATCGTGAAAATATGTCGATTTTTATTTTGCATAAGAAGCTTTACTGTAACATGTAGTTTAATATAATGATAACAGGATAAATGACAATGATGAAACGTAGTGGTTTTGATTTGTAGTAAAGAACAGCGTGAATAATTTAATTATCGTCGTCACCAATCCTTCATTAACTGAATCGCACTTGGTTACTCTCCTTTCCTACTTTTTTTCTCCAATCATTCGGAAAAGATAAACACAACAAATAGATAATTTAAGTAGAAATGTACCATATGATTACTAAATAGTAACCATAAAAAATATCTTCTGTTCTTCGTAAGTTTTATAAATCAAAACCAAAGAATAATTTAAACCGTCAAATAAACAATCGTTCATTTTATATAATAAATAAATGTTCCGCGAGCCACATATAAAGTTTAATACATTTAACAAAGCCATCTCATTTTAAATGCTTTACAGATTAAGGTTGGGTTACGTTCAGTGTAATAAGGGCAACGCGTCGTGCTAAAATTTCGAAAGCAGGAGGGAGGCGACTGAGACGAAACCCCCTCGTTAGTACTTCTTCTGAGCTGTCATTATTTAGTTAATCTCATATTTACGAGGACGTTTCTCTATAAAGGGGTGCTAAGACCGAATTATTTAATCTGAAAATTATATTTATATTTTTATACAAATCAAGCTTGAAATAATTACCTTAAAAATTATAATCGCACATCTACAAAATGGCCACTAACAATGTTAAAATTATTCGTATAAATACATATATATGTGATATTATAAAAAGAATTACGCTCATCTTTATTGACGATCCGGATATACCCCACGCAACATAAACCGGGAAAAAAATCAATTCTCCTTTTTACAATGCCATAAATATTTTATTTAATGCGCCCTTGACGTCAAAATAAGAAGACTTGAAAGGTTCGCGTAACAATTTATTTTTTGACCAACCATAAAATACTTGTACTTATCGGTTATTTGAACCTCGTTAGACGCAACGCACTTAGTCGACCAAAATGCATGAAAAGGCAAGATTGGCCAGTATTTAGCGAGAGCCCGGAAGTATACGGCCTCGTGGCGCTTTTTGTCAGCTTTATTTATTTCTGGTTCTTAATAGCCCTGCGCGTAGCAGGGTTACCATGCGTAACGCTTGATACCGGGCAGCTTGCGCCAGCGACGAGCAGGTTTCGCTCCGTCCTCTTCCGACCCGAAGCTTCCTTCTTTCGCGTCATTCGTCGTCCTTGTTTCTCTTCTCTTTCCGTTTCGTTTCGGTTATCTCAGCCGTCCCTTTTCCACGACATTGTACGCCGCACGATCAAATGTTCGTGTGTGCTTGTGCGCGCACTTGGCATACCACGGTAGGCCACATCGGCAATCGAGCGTGCAGTTTCGAATCTCGTGTACTTATTTCCCTTAAGTCCGTCGTAAGTTGCACGTACCCACGTGATATCGCGCATGGATCAGTTTTGTCGAAATAAAACATTAAACAACAAATAAAGCGGAGCGCTTTACGAGCGACGCATTCATGCATCGTGATTAAATGCTTGGAAGAAGTCGAGTCTTTCAGACGACTAACCTTCTTAGGATTTGGTTTAGGATAAGCAAGAAGGTATGGCAATGGCAGATGCTATCGATCCGGCGACGATGTGGACGGAGAATAAAATATGTTTATATCTCAATTTAACTGCTTTATCTGGTTTTATTGATGCTCGCTGAAACATTGTTTGAATTAAGGGAACATGATTAGAGAGTAGATGCAGTCTTGGTGCTCGCATGGCGAGAGATATAAGGGTTTCATTTGAGCGTTTTATGCAACGACTCGACCAAATGATGTGCCCTTTGTGTAAATTAAATTTAATATTCAAATGTTTATGGATAATTTCAGTTTGTGTGGTTTATAACTTAAATATTTGTATCTAAATATATTCATTTGAAATCATATATTAAACTCGTTTCTAACAAATAGTAGACGCTTAGGTGTTTTATGTAGAGTACGTAATACGTAGATATTTCTTATAATTGTAGGTAAATTGAAACCTAAATGTTTTACCAGTTGGTTTTCTGTTTCGTTACTCTTTGTTTGTATTTTGATCGTAATTAAGTCTGATCACATTAAATTCAATTTTAAATCATTAAAAAACATTTGAATTGATCGATTCCCAAGAAAACAATATTCGAATTAAGAGAATTTTATGACGTAGTAATTGTATAATAGAATTACGAGCGAAAAACGGTGCAACACCGTTCAAACAAATTGATCCGCACTAGTAATTACTTTTGTTTCCGATCTCTTTTTATTGCCCACATTAAGGTCACTTTGCAATAATATTTTAACGTAATATTATGATAATGTCTGTAGGTATTTAAAAAAAGTTATTAACATTTCAGAGATGTATCATTAAATAAACAGCTATCATATATTACCGATCTTAGTGTATATTTCTTGTCGGCTTATAATTATTTTGGATTTATTGTTATTATGGTAATAGAAAATCGAATGTTATATCACAGTGGCAATTGAATATACGTCAGTTAAATGAATAAATGCAAATCTGGTACATAATATTGCTGTAAATTTGAGCTTCGTTGCAAGTTTTAACACATATTATAGCATTTGAATAAAGTTGGAAAAGCGTTTCGCGATATTCATTTATTTAAAGGACTGAACGAATTCGTCGAGGTAAGATGTAATTGCATAATTTCGTTTTAAATGAGAAATTATAATACACATTTACTGCTTTAAAAAGTTTATATCTCGTTATCGCAGTTTCAGCAAGTTTATTTTCCAAATTAATTTTTATGTTCCTATTATATATACTAATTAAAACTAATACACAAGATTGATGGGTAACAGTTTAAACACGTAAAAGATTCAAGAAAACAACTAAAATTGAACGCAGTTCGGAATATTCAATAAATTAAATACTCTTTTTATGAGCATATAAAAATAATAGTTAAAATAATACATAGTTTGTTCTTTGACTTAATCAGTTTTAAAGTCCAATAATTTGTTAATTAATAATCGCGTTGATGTGTATTTAAATGAATATTATTTTTATTGATATATTTTCATTTTCAGCATTTAACCAATATATGTTAATTTCCCCCTTTTTTAGTAATATATAATGAGTATATTTTTTAGTAGAAAAACATATTGTATATCGGTAAATTATAACTATAATTAATGTTAATTTTTAAAGCATTATGTATATTCATGCAAATGTATGTGTAGAACAAAATAAAAGAAGTTAAAAATTGGAGAACTTTATAATAAACATATATATCGATAATTCAGCTGTGCTTACTGCCTAATGTTTTGCTTTGCCCTGAAGTAAATGAAAACAGTAATTTTGATGTGACAGCTTGCGGCAAATAATTAAAGTAAATTGAATTTGAATTTAATAAATATTGTATTAAAAAATTATACTTTTTCATTTATATCGATATTTAATTTAGACGATTGCCAATTTTTATATTAATTTGAAAAATATTGCGTCAGAAATTATTTTTGTATTAATGGTAATTAATTTAGAAACTTTTATTTGTAAAGGAATTTGCATTTGCGATTTTTTTTAATTATATGTACATTAAGAAAATATAATGTTGTTTAATATGTAGACTCTTAAAATGATCGTTTTATCACAAGATTTTAGAATAAAGACGGATTAAAAAAGGACACAAAATATAAACTCATCAAATAAATAAAGAAAATAGATTTGCTCCACACGCCTTTGTTTATTTCGTGTGTTTATATGTTTTATTTCCTTTTTTAATTTGTCGCAAAACATTATAATTTTACGTCAAATAGATTATTTCTAAGAGTGTAGCATTACCATGTAATATATTTTTACAGCTTTAGGATATTTTTGCATTTTATTTATATATATATTTATATATAGTTACCTATATGTTGTTTAATTTTACATGACATATTTACAATGTAGACTATCATTCGTTTGTATATAGATTTTGTACAGTCACATTTTGGTATCATATATATGTAAAGATTTTCTTATTGTTTCTTGGTTGTGATTAAATTATTATGCTTTAATTAAAGAATAATAACTACATTTGATATATACTGAATAATAACAAACATTTTTGTAGATAATGTAAAAATTTGAAACTTCATTTACTATCAGTTTTAGCGTTAAACTCAACATAACTTTATAATTCTTATGTAGAGTGTTAGGAATATTATAAATGATATTAATATGATTAGTATGAATAATAATTTTATAATATATTCTTTCGAAATGTAAGTATTTTAATGTGTTCAATTCTTATAAATTCTTGGGTTTTAAAAATGTATTCC
>JABFQC010000242.1:0-31469 GCA_022817085.1 Psilanteris sp. ZL-2020
CTGTTATAATTCTGACATTTTAAGGTTATGAATGAATTTTCATATGTGTTATTTTAGTTTACTTATTAATATTATTTTTAAAAAATGAATACTTAATCATTTGGCATGTTGTATATAAGTAGTTCCGTCTTATTTTTTTTATTTTTAAAGGCTTATTACTTTTTTTCAGACTGTACAGTGCGGACTGTTAAAGCAACAGTCCATTTTTTCAGTGTATAAAATCGCCTTCTTTCATTTTCAAAACAGATTATAAAAATATAAATTAATTTTACAATTTATTACAATTAATCTTGATATTTATTTGCAAAAATAGATTACGATGCGCGTCAATCATTCGCGTAACTTACGTTAATAGTAAATTTACATACCTTAAGTGAAATTTGAGAACGCGACCACTAATCGAATACGAGTATTGCGAGGGGTCATATTTTTTAAAGGGTGTATGGATTTGACAGTAATAGCATTTTGACAGTATTTTTGGTAGTATTATGAATGACAGATGTGAATTTAGTATCAGTATTGTGAAAACATTAAATATATAGTAATCAGTAAAATATCGATTTGCTAATTGGTTGATTGAGATGTTTCTTAGTTTTTGAACCTTGCACTAATAGATAATTATAATAATGGTATATTCATTTTTAATTTTCAGTCGAGTGACTCTGGAAATTTTCGAACACGAAGAAAATCGCCATCCACTGTCACAATGGCCATGCTTTCGCTGCGTATCTCCATTCCGGAGAAAAATTTAACAAAAATGATGCAGTTTGACCCCAGTACATCGATTTACGACGCCTGTCGTATCATCAGAGAAAAGCTGGTAGAAGCAAGCAACATGGGCGAACGTAAATTTCTTTGATATTTCCAGTTGTAACATTTTTTTCTCGATTAATTTATACATTATACATTTTTAAGAATAATTTTGCACCTTAAATTGAAGGAATAAATTGACATTGAAACGTGAATATAAATATTAAGATCTGCATTAACATAAAATTAACTTTTTTGAGAAAGATAAAATTTAAAAACAGACGAAATTAACTTCATTTATAATAATAATATTAACAACATTTTAAGCATTTGAGTGTAGTAACACGATTATTCTCTTGTTCGGATTTAATTAAATAAAATTAAAATTTTTTAAACAAATTTTGACTAACAAAAATTATGTTGCGAATTTCGATCGTCTTTGCTTCATCAGAGCATCGAATTCAAAATCCATTGATTACAGCGAAAGACTACGGCCTGTTTCTGTCAGACGAAGATGCGAAGAAGGGTGTCTGGCTCGAACCTGGAAGGAACCTCGACTATTATTTATTACGAAACGGAGATCTACTCGAGTACCGTCGTAAACTTAGAACCCTACGTGTACGGATGTTAGACGCCACTCTAAAAACGCTGTTGGTTGACGATAGCCAACCAGTCGCTAATCTTATGGTGGTCATCTGCACTAGAATCGGAATAACGAACCACGACGAGTATTCATTAGTACGCGAATTGCCCGATGAAGAGACGGAAAATCAAAAGCCAAGTAATTTCGGCACTTTGACTTTGAAAAGAAGAAAAGAGGAAAAAGGAGAAAGAGATGCTAAAATGGATTATTTAAGGAAAAAATTGAAGACTGACGATGAAGGTATATATAGTTGTTTGTATAATAATCATAATATGATGTTATTTTTTTACTTACAATGAAATGTTTTAATAAAGATTGACATGATTCAAGGTCAACAATTCTGTTATGTGAATATATTTGGTATAATTCATTCATGAATGTGATATTTAATAAATAGTATTCAAAGATAAAGAGTAAACATTAATTCTTATAATATAATTTAAATGTGTGAAACAAGTTTTTTTTTGTATTTTAAAAGTTTAAGTATACTATAATATTTGTAAAAATACACATTTAGTTTTGGTGTTATATTATATACAATATCGTGCTATGCCAATTAAATTAATATGATTTCAGTAAACTGGATTGATCCAAGCAAGACTCTCCGTG
The DNA here is from genome assembly GCA_022817085.1 of Psilanteris sp. ZL-2020. Classification (NCBI taxonomy): domain Eukaryota; kingdom Metazoa; phylum Arthropoda; class Insecta; order Hymenoptera; family Scelionidae; genus Psilanteris; species Psilanteris sp. ZL-2020. The sequence goes on from JABFQC010000242.1 coordinate 2,003, forward strand.
AACAAGGCGTTGATGAATCTGAAACTGTATTGCTGCGGCGAAAGTTCTTCTTTTCGGATCAAAACATCGACAGTCGCGACCCCGTGCAGTTGTCTCTTTTATACGTACAAGCTAGAGATGCCATACTGGATGGCACCCATCCTGTCACTCAGGAAAAAGCGTGCATTTTCGCCGGAGTTCAGTGTCAAATTCAATTTGGCGATTATAAAGAGGATAAGCATAAACCTGGATTTTTAGAGTACGTTTAAATTTATATTTTATTACCTATAAATCATAAATATATAACAAAAATCATGGAAGAATTAAATTCTGAAAATCTATTCTTTTAGATTTATACAGAAAGTGATTTTTTATAATATCAATTTAATATTAACAATTGCATTCATTATAACTAATACAAGTTGTATTTTATTTCAGTTTAAAGGAATTTCTTCCGCAATCTTACTTAAAGGTCAAAGGTATTGAGAAAAAGATCTTCGCAGAGCACAAGAAACATGCCGGGTTGTCAGAATTGGATGCGAAAGTTTTATACACAAAAACAGCACGTTCTTTAAGCACGTATGGCGTAACTTTCTTCTTGGTAAAAGAAAAAATGAAAGGCAAAAATAAGTTAGTGCCGCGACTTCTTGGCGTAACGAAAGATTCCGTACTGCGACTAGATGAGAAAACGAAGGAAATTTTACGAACATGGCCTCTGACTACTGTAAGACGATGGGGTGCTTCTCCTAATACCTTCACACTTGATTTTGGAGATTATTCCGATCAGTATTACAGTGTTCAAACGACTGAGGCTGAACAAATTTTACAATTGATTGCTGGTTATATTGATATTATTTTAAAAAAACAAAAAGCAAAGGATCATTTTGGAATCGAAGGAGATGAAGGTTCTACCATGGTTGAAGACAGTGTCTCTCCTTTAAAGTATGTTTAAAAGTTTTAAATAATAATGTATTATTTTGTTCTAATCAAACTATATACAAAAATTGTACAAACATTATTAACTAATAATTTATGCTTTATTGAAAAGGACATTGAAAATATATTTATCAATTTATTATTAATGTAAATACAAATACAATTTTGTAATTATATGTAATTATTAAATCTTTAAATTATTTTATATTATATTTTATATTATATTATACAATACAAATATTAAAAAAATATATATATTGAAATAAAGAAAATTTAGTTGATAGTTGTAACGAGACATGCAATCAATTCAAAATAACAGTTGCAATTAACGTTTCATTAGCATGGTTATGTATGTTGATGCGTTCGTTGCATTTTATTAGCTTCACTCGATGTCTCGAATTGATCTACTACAGTATTTACGAGGTCAATATATTTTTCAAGTCGCACTCAAACAACTGTCATGGGAGACTTTCTTAAACAGCTGCTTTACAAATACATTCTATTAGCTTTCGACTACAATACTCAGTTTAGTCTGCTACATAACATTAATTAAGTGTTACAAAAAGTCAACGTTGTTGAAAACACTACAAGTAATAATTTTATCCACAGGGCGACAATCATGCAGCATGAAACGAGTAATGTAGGCAAAGGTAACGTCGAGGCAGTTTCTGTAGCAATTCCAGCAGTTATGAGAGTTGGTGGCGATGGTAAGTTATTTTTAAAATTATTAATTTTACTTTTATTATTGGATATATTTACTATTATCTGGTATAAATATATATACAATTATGAAATGTAAAAGTTGCTGATGTTGTAATTTATTGTTTTTCTAGTAGGATCAAGTCAGTTGTGAATAGAAATTTGACTTCCAAACATTGTATTTAATCATTTTTATTTAGATTTATTAGTGTAAACTTAATTTAATTTCTATATGGATTAATAATAATTGAAAAATTAGATTATATAACTATTACACGACAGAATATATAAGTCCTTATATAAATACATTGAAATTGTATGAAAATCGAATATTTTAATTTATATCATATTCAATGACCAATATTTGTATTTGAAAATCGTATATATTACATAATATTTTTAATAAATTTAAAATTGTATATTCATTACTATATTTATATATTTATCTATTAATGATTGGATTTTTGTTCATGAATAATAGATAATAATAACAATAATTTACACAAATTATTTCTAAATTTATAGAATATTTTTAAATAATATTTTTAAATTATAAAAATAATATATTATTATTGTTATAAACTTAACAGTTTTTATTAAGTATAATTAATTTTCGTTTTTAATACTGAATAATATTAAAATTCAAATCAATATTGTAACAATTTACAATCTATCATATTTATATAATGGAACATTTAATATTAAATCGTTCAGTTGTTTAATATTAGGTTTAATTACAGTGATTATGCACGAAGAATATGAAAGGACAACTACAACTGAAGAAACCACATATGATGGTAAAAATATAAACTGTAAATGACCATTAAAAATTACCATTATACTAATGGCTAACTGCGATTTCTGTCATATTACACATTAAGTTAATATGTATTATGTTAACACTTATAATTAACTTAAAATAATTTATAATACTATATTGCATTAGCAATACTGTAATTTATTAACCATATCAAACAACCATGAAAACATAAAACTGTGTGCCACTATTTTATAAAATTACAAGAATATTTCATATTTTTCATACATTATTTTTTAATATTCGCAAATGTTAAAATTTAAATGTATTTTAAAATTTCATAATATTATTATGATAAATTTTAAATTGAGTCCGTTATATTAATGATTAAATTAATGAAATGAAATATTTATTTAAAAATAGTATATCCTGCACGGTTTTTCATTTATAATACAAAGTGTTAACAAGATAAGTAATTTCATTGAAATTTAATATAAAATCAAATTAATATCCATACTACCACAAATAAAATTAAAAATAAGTTTAATAACGTAATAATAATTAATCTGACTTGACCCTATACCTGAATTCTATAACTAAATATATTTATTTATGTAGCCTATGTTTTACATTTATTGTACATATTTGATATCTAATCCAAAATACAATTTAATATACTTAAATATGTTATAGACCTTAAAATAAAAAATCTTCATTTAACTAATTACCAATAATTGTATAAAGTACTGCACGCTTGAATCCTCGTATTTGTTGTATTCAATGTTTTATTCTCTATGTATATAATTTTAAAATAAACAATATTTATGATTATGTATATATATATATATTTATGTATATGTTTAATTACTATTGAAAAGATGCTTAGCAGTGTGAACTGATACCTGCAATAGAAACTATTAAGAAAAATGATGTTTTCGCAATAAAGTGTTTTATTGGTATTTTAATAAAGATCATGGGAATGGTAACTGACTTCTGAAATTTAAATAAAGGTAAATGAGTTCCATTCCATTAATTTTGAAGTTTGTATTTAAAATATAAGGCTTCTATCTCTTTAATTAATAAACTTTATTGCTTAAACATTCAGAATTTGAATAAACTAAAAGAAACACCATCACGAGGAATCGAACGAAGTGACCATTTTTGTAAATAATTTGTTGAATATGTATAGAGTAGACTGCATGATGCAATTTTCAGGGGCTAGACCATACGGAACAGGATATATGGCCAGTGCTCAATATACCACCGTCAGTGGACAAATTAACATCGCACACACTTCACCAATGGTAAGAAATCGAAAACCAAAAACTATGTTCATGACGATGACTAATTTGGAAATGGTATTAATTTTATTATAATCATGATTCATAATGATTTGTATGAATTATTAATCATCGTCATGAACAAATTTGGCTTAGCTAGTCTGTTCTTTCTTAGATATCGCAGCGATTATTGACGTTGTGTTATTGTTTGTCGACTTAAAAAATAATTAATAAATAAATTTGTGTTTGTGTCGAAAAAATTCGTGAAAAAAGAACTGAATAATAGACGATTACAATTTTTTTTCATGCTAGGCGCCTTCTATTGCGGACACAGAGTAGGTACATTGTGGTGGAAGAAAAAACTTCTCTTTTGTTTCTTTGGCTTCTTTTGTCAACTGAAAAGAAACTTGAACTTTTACGTAATTGTTGCCTTATGAATACTTTGCGTTATTTATTTCTGTGTTGCATTCGTTAATTATGATTTTTCTCACAGAATGGGGTTTTCCGCCTATTGTTGCTATTTGATTTTATAATTATGGCATTTCTGGTCGAGTATTAAAGTTTTCAATATATATTTCTACTTTTGATTTATATATCTCTCGATGTTACTAGGAAAACTCTCATCAAATTTAATGCACAGCTTTTTCGACGTGCTTCGTATATTTACTGTTCATAAAACGGCCACAGAATATGTAATTTGCATTTTATTAATACAATAGAATTTTTAAATATAGCTCTTTGTAATATTAAAAATTTCTTGAGTTTTCATAATAAATTTTAGAATTACTTAATGTTTTAATAAAAACTAATGAATTATTAAAAGTATTTTAGTTTGTATGGTAATATTTTGAAATTGAATTGAAATTAAAATTATGAATACTGTAGTTAAATAAGTCATAGTAATTAAAACTGTATTCACTATTTTTATCATACAAAAAGTACATATATTATTTAAAAAATATATATATTTCTTACTTGTTATAAATTTATTATGGACATTTTTTTTTAATCATATATCATTTAAATGTTTAATCACAAATTATTAAAATCTTAAATTATAAAAAAAAGAAATGAATAAATAAAACTAAGTATATAAAAATAAATGTAATTAAATTATATAAACTTTCGTATTTTCATAAATAGTGGTTAGAATTGATCGTTTTTAGAGTTTATGTATATTTAAATCCTGTGAACGTTTTAAGAATTTCTCTGAGAATTTTCGAAACAACAAATTAATATATTCTTTTAATAATACAAAATTAGGTACAACAGACAAAAGTTACTTCAGTCCTGTCTGAACCGCAACGTGCCTTACTATCAACAATTACCGCTGGTCACGAGGTGATTCTATACGCAGAAATCGAATTAGCAACGAAATATCTACTGCCAGAAATCGGCACAGACGCCGCTTCACTGAGATGGATCGAACAAACGATCGATACGCACAAGCAAAGTGTTGGCTCACAGATTGCAGCGATGAACGCTGCGACCGCTCAAGTTGTCACTCTTACATCAGGCCCTGCGGACAACGTAGACCACACAGCTGTTGGTGCTGCCATCACTACTATCACTTCAAATTTACCCGAAATGACCAAAGGGGTCAAGATGATCGCAGCTCTTATGGAAGATGATTCCTCCGGTGACAGGCTTCTAGATGCTGCCAGAAAATTATGCTCAGCCTTCTCAGATTTACTTAAAGCCACTGAACCAGAAACAAAAGAGGTGAGGTTTTTTATACAATATCATATAACTTTTTATAATTGAATGTACAATTTTAATGATTTATCAATTTTTATTATATGATTATCAGATTAAAGTAGTATACATGTTAACAACTTTGTTTTTTAATAATCAATTAAAATGAAAGTTCTAATATTTTTCATGTAATTATTATATCTTATTGAAATAACATTAATTAAAGTGAATATTAATTTTTTTTTAAAATTGAAGTTTAATATTTTTATGTATCAATATTATTAATAATATAATTATTCAAATGTACGAAAGTTGATACAATAAAGCATAAGTTTTCTTGTATTTAATATCCTTTTTTTTCAATTGCTCTATTTGTGCAGCCCTTTTATATAATGTCTACACTTTATGGACAATACGTAAGCACTGTAGGAAACTATTAATTAATACTCTTTTATAAACAAAGTTGGCTTCTTATACACGCTGAATTAAATGTTTGAAGTTGAACGTTACTTTAAATTTAGTATTATTTTGTAACTTATTATCTTATCTAATAAAATCTTCATTTGAATGAATATTTGTGATATGTTATCGAATAAGAGAACAGGGCTTATTTTTGCTATTCATATAAAGATAAAACTTGTATTTGACATAATCGCAAAAAAATTGATACCATCGAAAATAATAAATTGCTTATATTGAATATCATATCTTAATACTCTTAAAAAAGTTCTTATATAGATTAAATAAATAAGATTTTTGATAAATTTATTTGAATGCATTTCAATGTAATGCAAGCTTAATAAATTGAAACGCATATGCATTTTAGTTCTAAATATTATGCAATAAAAATATATTTTTATATTTATTTACTAAATATTTTAATTATATATTTAATTATAACATTATTTGCGCTATATAAGATGATTTAATTATATAAGATACAATGACTTAAAAATTATAAATAACATTATAATTTTAATATTTTTTAGCCCCGTCAAAATCTTTTAAATGCTGCATCTCGCGTTGGCGAAGCTTCTCACCAAGTTTTGACACGAATTGGTGAAGATGATGATTCGAGCCGTGAACTACAAGATATGTTACTCGCTCTCGCTAAAGCAGTTGCAAACACGACTGCTGTTTTAGTGGTAAAAGGTCGAAATATTTCAGCAACATGTGAAGATTCTGCAACTCAAAACCGAGTTATATCAGCAGCAACACAGTGTGCACTTGCAACATCTCAATTGGTAGCTTGTGCAAAAGTAGTAGCACCTACATTACACTCACCCGCTTGTCAAACTCAATTAATGAACGCTGTTCGTGAAGTTACTAGAGCAGTAGAAAATCTAGTACAGGTTTGCAATGAAACCTGTAATAATGAAACACTTTTGAAAGAATTAAGTGCAGCCGCTGCTGAAGTTACTAGAGCATTGAATGATTTATTAAACCATATCAAAACAGCCACAAGAGGTGAAAAAGCCAAAGAATCCGTCCAAGAAGGCGCAGTGGAAACCATACTAGTAGCTACTGATAAGTTATTTGCTAGCTCTGGTGATACCGGAGAAATGGTGCGTCAAGCTAGAGTAGTTAGTCAAGCAACTGCACAACTGATTCAAAGTATTAAAGGTGAAGCAGAAAAACAAACTGATTTAAAACAACAGCAAAGATTACTTGCGGCAGCGAAGGTACTTGCCGATGCAACTGCTAAGATGGTAAGTTCGATTCCCATTTAATATAACGAGTTCACTTTATCACAATTATACATATTATACTTAATCTTCACGTACACGAGTTTATACATAGAAGACGGAAAAATAAAATGCTCAAGTTATTTTACTTAAAAAATGTTATTTAAATGACGATTAATTTTAGAAAAAAGAAGATAATCACCATTCCCTAACAACTGCTCATCTCTCCCTTAATTGATTTATAAGATCACCTTCATAGTTTATATTTAACCACCTAATTACTTACTTCTTTTTATAATAAATGTTTGCATATATATATATATATACACACGTACTTTTTTGTTTAAATGAGTTAATACTTCATATAATTATACAGTAGTAATTGTTTATCTTAAAACTCATATTTCAATTTTATATAATATGAAATTTTTCTCCATATTGATCTCTGAGCAATATTTAATAGTGAATCTTTAAAAAGTAATACAAAGTATTAGTATCTAAAACGATACAAGAAATGAATAATTCATAAATAATTACGATTTAAAAAATATTAATCACAATTATAATAAAAAGTAATATATATTTTTAATGATTAATATAGGTGGAAGCTGCTCGACAGTGCGCTAGCAGTCCCAACAATGCACAAATGCAAGATCAATTGCGCCAGGCAGCTGAAGAGCTTCGCGCGGCAACCACTGCTGCAGCGACCCCTGCTTTACGTCGTAAATTAATAAATCGGCTTGAAACTTGCGCAAAACAAGCTGCTTCAACTGCGACTCAATGTATGGCTGCTTCTTCTGGAGTTGCGCTACATAATACAAACATTGCAAGCCAAGAGGAACTCAATGCAGAATGTCGCATAATGGCTCAACACCTGCCAAATTTAGTTGCAGGAGTAAAAAGCACTCAAGCACAACCAGATAATCCTACAGCACAATTAAATTTGATCAATGCATCGGAACAATTCTTACAACCAGGAACTGCAGTAATGAAAGCCGCACGAGCGGTCATTCCTACAATTACCGATCAAGCATCCGCTATGCAATTAAACCATACTTCTCAACAATTAGGATCCTCTTTAGCTGACTTGAGATCTGCCGTTACTAGAGCAAGAGAAGCTTGCAGTGGATTAGAATTGGATGCTGCTGAAGAACTTATTAATAGGTTTGTTTTCTTATAGCTAATTTTAATAGACTTAAAATTAACGCATTAATATAAAAATGTGTATGTTGATATTATTTTAATTTCATTATAAATCGCTTAATAATTTTAAATTAATAAATGTGATTATAAATGCATAAATTTAATATATTTTACTAGTTATAAAACAATATATATTTTTGCTTTTATTAATTAAGTTAAAATTTATTTTAAAATATTGTATTTATTTTTAATATCAATATTAGATACATATATTTGATAGTTTTACTTGCGTCTACATTTTTATGACAAGTATTCTTATTTATAATTAGCTTAAAAGAAGAAATTGGAGAATTCTATCGCGCTGTTGAAGCATCAAATCTTCGACCTTTACCTGGCGAAACTGCAGAATCAACAGCACTACGACTGGGTGCAACTTCGAAGAGTGTAGGTTTTGCAATGGCACAATTATTGTCTGCAGCTAAGCAAGGAAATGAATGTTACACTGGTAGTGCAGCAAGAGAAACTGCTAGTGCACTTAAAGATCTTACATCTGCAGTAAGAGGAGTTGCAGCTACAACTCCACAACCTGAAACTAAGAATAAAGTTCTTATGACAGCAGACGATGTTATTCTGAAGTCTGCAAAACTTGTTAAAGAAGCTAAATATGCCCTACAGAATCCAGATAATCCTAATAATGATGCAAATCTTCAGGCAGTTGCAAAAGAAGTTTCTTATTCTTTAAATAAGTGTGTATCGTGTTTACCAGGACAACGAGATGTTGAGGAAGCAATTAAAACCATTGATGATATGAGTTTTAATTTGAATAATAATGAATTCCCTGAAACTACTAAGAGCTATGGGTAAATATTAATTTAAATAATTACACATTAAAGTTTTGTATATAATAATAATAATAATATATACATTTATTAAAGTAAGTTATAATTTACTTTAAAATATAAATCAATTTCTATCGTATATTATTCAAAAAATTTCTGAAACTATTTTATTTTACATTTATATTGTCTATTATCAAATTGAAATTAGTTATAAATGAATAAATATATTATAAATAATAATATATTAAATAATGAAATTACAATTAATTTAATAATAATAAATTTTATAAATATATTAATAATAACGTTACAATATTTACAGACAACTTCAAAGCGACCTCAGTAATGCTGCTGCGAATTTAAATGACGCTGCTTCTAACATAGTCTACTCGATTAGATTTCCAGTTCGATTAGCTACATCCTCAAAGCGTTTCACTAATGCATTTAGTGACCTTTTGGATGTTGGAATGGAGATGGCAGGACAAACCACAACAGAGACTAGGTCACAAATGATGGTTTCCTTGAAAAATGTAACTTTGACTTCCAGCAAACTGTTAATGACTGTAAAATCTGTGGCTGCTGATCCAAATGCACCCAATGCTAAAAATCAACTATCTGCTGCAGCTAGAGCTGTTACGGACTCAATTAACTATTTGGTAGACGTGTGTACTTCTGCCGCACCGGGTCAAAATGAATGCGACAATGCAATTCGTAATATTAAGTCAATGCGTTCACTTTTAGATAGTCCAAGCGAGCCAATATCCGATGTATCATATTTTGAATGTTTAGAAACTGTAATGGAGAAAAGTAAAAGTTTAGGTGATGGAATGACAGGGATTGCCAATCATGCTAAAAAGTCAGAACATGAGCAGTTTTCTGTGGCTGTTAGAGGAGTATCATCTAGTGTTTGCGGATTAATAGAAGCAACGGCTCAAGCAGCATATCTTGTAGGAGTTAGTGATCCAACATCTAATGCTGGAAAACCTGGGTTAGTTGATCAAGCTCATGTATTAAGAGCTGCTCAAGCCATCAATTCGGCTTGTCAAAATTTGGGAAATCCTGCCAGTACGCATAGACAAGTTCTATCTGCTGCAACGATCATTGCAAAACACACCAGTGCTCTCTGTATCGCTTGTCGTGTTGCTTCCAGTAAAACGAGTAATCCAGTAGCAAAAAGACATTTTGTGCAACTTGCCAAAGACGTTGCAAATTCTACTGCAAATTTGGTATGATCATTTAACTATATATTTACCAGAACTTTGATTATTCTTTTAAAAAATTTTTGTGTTTGATTGATAAAATTATTTAATAATCATAAATATATTGTCTTATTTTTAGATTATTTTATTTTGTATTCAAATAATAATTATTACTACATTTATCAATATAGTTGGAATATTAAATTATAATCTTAAATAATATTATATTTTTTAATGTAATACTTAAATTCGAGTAGAATGTAAATTGTTAACGAATTTTTTGACAATTAATAGTAACAGGAATAAACCAATTACATTATTTTTTATTTATTTACATGTAGGTAGAAGATATAAAGATTTTGGATGTAGATTATTCTGATGCAAACCGTGAGAAATGTGCTGCTGCTACACGTCCACTTTTAGATGCTATTGATAACTTTTGTACTTTTGCTGGATCACCGGAATTTGCTAGTCAGCCAGCAAAAATATCAATGGCGGCACGAGATGCCCAAGAACCAATTACATCAGCTGGAAAAGCTATAATAGATGGTTCCTGTGCAATGGTTCAGGCTGCTAAAAGTCTGGCTGTTAGTCCAAAGGATCCACCTACTTGGCAACTTTTAGCTAATCATAGCAAGAGTGTCAGTGATTCTATCAAATGTCTTGTGGCATCCATTCGTGACAAAGCTCCTGGTCAAAAAGAATGTGACACAGCAGTAGAAAAAATTTCTGCTAGAATTAGAGAATTAGATGCAGCATCTCTGAGTACTGTTTCACAATCTCTAAGTCCACGACGAGAAAACACAATGCAAGGGTTTACTGATCAAATGGAGAGTAGTGCTAGTGAATTACGCGAAAAATTAGAACCTTTGCGTAATGCTGCAAAATATGAAGCAGAAAACGTTGGTCATTCAGTTAACCAAGTAGCACTTTATTGTGAGCCATTAGTTTCTGGTGCAATAGGTGCAGCTTCGAATATGGTGCATACAAAACAACAAATGGTATTATTAAATCAGACTAAGACTGTAGCTGAAAATATTTTGCAATTAGTTTACATTACGAAAGAATCTGGAGGAAATCCAAATGCTGTTCCTCTACATGCTGAAGTTGATGATAGTGTAGAATCTACAAAAGATGCATTGCAAGAATTACAAAACACGCTGGAAAACATTTCTACATCGAATGGTATCGTCACGGGATTAATTGACACCATATCAAGAGCTATGGTGAGATTGGAAGATCGAAGAATGTCGACAATTGACAGTGTTGATTCTTATGTTGATTATCAAACGCGGATGGTAGAAGCAGCTAAGGAAATTGCAAGACTCGCACAAGAAATGGTAATTTGATTTCTATTATACATAAATATCCTTAAAAATAGATGAATTTTATAAATAAGCAAAATAAACAAAAAATATATTTTAAATTATGTATTTATTATAAATTATTATTAATTAAACTTTGTTATTAATTACAACTTTAACTTATTGCATAATATATTATGTTTTTGTTTTTGTAGTTTAATCTAACGTTGTTTACTTTATTAATAATTTTTATTTCCCTAATAATCCCTATCTCTAAAAGTAGTGTTTGCTAACAAATCTAATATCAAAAATCCAAGAAAAAATCTCATTTGCAGTCTGCAAAATCGAGCAATGATGTTGCGAGACTTGGACCGTTAGCTGTGGATATGTCGCATAAATACACGCAGTTAGCTAGTGATGCTTCCGGTGCTTCTGCAGCTGCTTCAAATGCAGATGTTTCATCTCGTTTACGCACTGGTGTTCAAGAACTCGGCCGAGCATGTGTGGATATGGTACGTTCAGTTGGCTCTTGCCAGATGTCACCTGGAGATGTTTATGCGCAACGTGATGTTGCCGAAAATAGTCGTACCGTTACGGAGAAGGTATCTCAAGTATTAGCAGCATTGCAAGCAGGCTCTCGTGGTACCCAGGCATGCATTAATGCTGCAAGTACTGTATCCGGTATCATTGGAGATTTAGATACTACTATTATGTTTGCCACGGCTGGCACTTTACATGCTGAAAACGAGGGTGACACATTTGCTGATCATCGTGAAAATATTTTAAAAACTGCAAAAGCTCTAGTGGAAGATACAAAGACTCTAGTTGCTGGCGCTGCTTCATCGCAGGAACAATTAGCTGTTGCGGCTCAGAATGCTGTAACAACTATAGTGCAACTTGCAGAAGTAGTAAAATATGGAGCTGCAAGTCTCGGTAGCCATAATCCTGAAGCACAGGTTATGCTAATAAATGCTGTAAAAGATGTTGCATCTGCTCTGGGAGACTTAATTCATGCTACCAAAGCTGCTAGTGGCAAACCAATAGACGACCCAAGCATGGCACATTTAAAGGATTCTGCTAAGGTAAAATTATATTATTTTTTTTTCTTGAAGAACTTTATGACTAACTGAAAAAATAATTTTAGCATTTAAAGAATCATTTAATCATGTAGTTATGAATAATTTATTTTATAGACATTAAACATAAAATTAATTAATTTTCATATAATATGAATTGTTTCAAATAACTTTCGTAACTTTATATTTGATATTATTTATTCAAATATATATTTCTTAATTAATTATCGATAATTATCTATTTATGTATTAGAATGTAATAAAATTTGCTTTTATTGCTATCTAATACTAACATTTATATTTTAAATGAATGAAGTGTATTATATAATTAATATACCTCTTAAATTATCTAGTATTTATATACTTTTTAATATAGACATAATCTCACATAATAACAATAACAAAGCTTATATAGAAATAACACATTAATATTATTATCATATATTAATGCTAATGCAAAAAAAATAACATGCCTTGTTAGAAAAAGAAGCAAAGCGGCATAGTGGTAATTTCGATGTAACTAACTGCAGATATTTTCATAAATATTTTTGTGTTTAACGTTACCTTTCCATTTATATGGGTGGACTTTAATTGTCATTAATAAACATCGTTAGTTATTTATAATTTTGAGCATCATTGCTAACATAATTCACACAGAGTATGTCATGGTGTTTTTTTAACTAAAACCATTGACAACCATTTTTTCAATGTCGAAGGTTATGCCAAATTTCATATAACAAATTTGATGGCAGAGTAGTATTTCCGATATTGAGAAGTTGCGTCAAATCGAACATCAAAATTCGTATGACGCCATTAAAGTCCACCTCTCAGAATATCCTCTGTTATACAGCCTTAGTAATTTCCGTTCTATGTGTGTGTCAATTTCATTGCATAGTAAAATGTATGTGTTTCTTCGTTGCTATCTTATAGTGTTTGAAGTATTATAAGGTTATATTATATTTCTTATTAAAAAAATGTTAAAAACATGTTTTTACGCTGTAATGAACAATAATTATAATTTTTACATTATTCATATAATGAACATTATTAAATTATATTGTCAATTATAATTTACTAACATTTATTAATTTTAATATAAACAATGTTTTAGGATTGTTTTTAGTGTTTTTATGTATTTGCAAATAACTATTATATATCTCCATATTATTGATTTTAAAATTAACTATTTTTACTGTTTATATTTATTATTTGTCAATGAAATAATTATGATTATATATTAAGATTTTTTTAGATTATATATTAAATCATTATAATCTAAATGCATATTTTAGAAATATGTGTACTATATACATATATATATGTAAATACTAGCTGCTTCAAATACTATAATTAAGATGAAATGTTATCGAAATCATTAAATTTATCTTCAGTTCTTCTGTGACAATTATTATTATAAAAGTAATAAAGTACAAACTTGGTTTTTTTATTAATTTTAAATAACTTAATTTGAAACTAAAATGTTACTTTATTAATTACATTTATTGTAATCAAACATTTCATCTTAAGCCTTTCACAATGTTTTCGAATGCAAAGTAGAACAGTTGAATTGGGTAAAGCAAATGGATCGTAGCTTACCGATGTTGGTGCTGTCAATTGGCAATGGCCAGTGTTCTTAATCCCCGGATCTTTTGCACCGAGATTTGTTTCTAATTGGTCCGCATGCGTTACATTAGTACGGTTAAAAAATAAGGTAAATTAAGAATAATTCAAAAAATTAAAAAAAGACAAGAAATATGAAAATACGTTTCGGGTAGACTTGTAACATAAGTCTTATTCACGATTTTGGTCTGGCCAATCCGGATAGGTATTAGAGCGTCAGCTGCAACAACAGTTCATGTCGTCAAGTGACGCGGCCGGCTCGGAATCTGAATGGTTCGTGTCCGATCAAGAAGAGGAGCTGATCCGACTGCTCTCCACCAGCGAGAGCAATCAAGCAGCCCAACGAACTTCTGATCTTGTACTACTCATGTAATCGTTAGATTTTTGTGCATATAATCCTTTACCAACAATACTTTTTATTTTTATGTTTATACTTAATAGTATTTTTTAGTTTTTATCGCATATGTAATCCTAACTTCTTCGAAGTCTTCTCAAAATTACAGTTTATATAATTATAATACATTAAACAAATATATATTAAACTTTTGTGTTCCAAAATTTTACTTTGATATTTTATACACAACTTTATTTTACATTACTCTCCCATTTTAATGGATGGACATTATTTGAAATTAATGACTTTTCTACTATATTCGAATACTACTCTGCCAGATCATTAGATAGTTCAGTAGGGCCTGATATTTGTACGCAATTGCAATTAATGCAATGTAAAATTTGAATAAAATATTATCGGATTTTTCAAATGCATTATAGAAATTCCTTTTAATAACGTCACTAGTCAATCCCCGATTCTAGAAAAATAGGTATGTACAATCTTATCACAGATACAAATGTTTGCTCAGTAGAAAAATGGTTGTGATTGCAATTAAACAGGATAACATTTTGTTACAAATTAATGGCTTCGTACTAATTCTGAATGATATGGATTGACGGAAACAATTCTGTATTTTTAAAGTTGAAGTAGATTTTAAATAATATATACTTTAACAGAATTTATTAATTGCACAAAATTGCACTTTGCTTCTTTCTCCTAATATTACAATTTCATTTAAAAATTACTTCTGAAATTAATATTCTCCTTTTTTTCTATAATCATATAATGGTTAAAATATTTGTTATTTTTAATATCAAAATTAAAAATGGTATGTCATTAACAATATATTAGGATGCATTTTATTAGAAATGCTAAACTCGTATTTTGCACTAAAAATATTTATGAATAATAATTAATACTCAAGCAACATATGTACAGTTAAGCTTATATTAAGTAATTACTATTAATTAAAATGTTCATATTTTCAGTATATTAACCAAATTTTTTAATGCATGAATCTAAACAGAAATTACTTATATATTTAATAAGTGAAATATAAAAATATTAATATACATATATTAATTATTATCTACTACAAAATACTACATATATTTTTTAACTTTTAAAAATATTAATTTACATATTAATTGGATGCATGCAATGTTTGTAGAATGCGAATAATATTATCATAATTTAATACACCGATTATTTCAATCAATTTATTAAATATCGTTCATATAAATATTTACAAATTCCTAACATTTACAGATAATGGTCACCAATGTTACTTCATTACTAAAAACTGTAAAAGCTGTAGAAGATGAGCACACAAGAGGCACTCGAGCTCTCGAATCTACCATTGAAGCCATTGGTCAAGAGATTCGAGCTCTTAATACACCAGATATTCAACGAACAAATGTAACTCCTGAGGATTTAGTACGGTGCACTAAAAGTATCACAACATCTACTGCAAAAGCAGTAGCTGCGGGTAATAGCTGCAAACAAGACGATATTATTGCAGCAGCAAATATGGGCCGAAAAGCTATCAGCGATATGCTAAGCATATGTAAAGGTGCAGCCTATAATTGTGCTGAAACTGAAGAATTAAGAACTAGAACTTTGCAAGCTGGACATGATGTAGCCCTTAATTACAGAGAATTATTACAAGCCATTTTGCAAATTACTGCAAGACCAGGCGAAGGAAAACACACGCTTTTGCCCATTTCTAGAAAAATTGCACAATGTGTTACAGAATTAGTTGCTGTTGCTGAATTATTAAAAGGTTCTGATTGGGTAGATCCAGATGATCCAACAGTTATTGCGGAAAATGAACTTTTAGGCGCAGCAGCATCTATTGATGCCGCAGCAAAAAAGCTAGCAAGCTTAAGACCGAGAAGAAGCATTCAGGTAAATTATTCTTATTTTACTTAATTAAATATTACTTATTTTTATGAATATATATAATTATAGAAATAACACATTTAAATATATATGCTTGCAAAGTATGGAATTTGATATACTTTGATGTACTTATAATGTAATACAATGAGATTAATGAAATTAATTTTATATATGTATATATAATACATTTTTTTTTAATTTTTATATTACAAAATTGATCTATTAATTATAAAATGTAAGACTTAAAAATTAAATTTTGTTTAAATTTGTAAATCCTTCAAATTTACAAAGTGACCCCGTCGAAGAGATGTGTACACTCTTGTAAGATATGTTTGATATTCTTGGTTGTTGATAACAAATCGACCAGGAATCAAACATATAATATAATGGTGTGTCTATTCATCATTAACCAAGGTAATTTTTATGAAACTTGTGTGACATTAACTTTACTTAATCATTTATTAATTAAAATTTAGGTATTTAATTTATTAAATAATGTATATCAATTAATTAATTTTTTTATAAAATTATCAACAAAATCGTTTACAATATATATGTTTTATTTTACAAATTGTTTTTTCATTAATTTAATTAATAAAATTGGTTAGAAGGTTACTATACTTCTATTTACTAAATACTTTATTTATTAAATATTTAATAATTTAAAATTGACATGGCTAAAATAATATATTTATTTTAATGATATATACGATACTTTATATATTACAGGAAACTAATGAAGACATGAATTTTGATGAGATGATTTTGGAAGCTGCAAAATCTATTGCTGCAGCTACATCTGCTTTGATTAAAGCAGCAAGTGCAGCTCAAAAAGAACTTATTGCAAATGGAAAAGTATCCAGACAGCCATTGACTAGTTCAGATGATGGGCAATGGTCAGAAGGTTTAATATCCGCAGCAAGACTTGTGGCAGCCGCAACGCACAGTCTTGTAGAATCTGCAAATGCATTAGTACAAGGTATTAGCAGTGAAGAAAAATTAATATCAAGTGCCAAACAAGTTGCTAGTAGCACAGCACAACTTCTGGTTGCATGCAAGGTTAAAGCAGATCCAGAAAGTGAAAGTACCAAAAGGTTACAAGCTGCTGGCAATGCTGTTAAACGAGCAACAGATAATTTGGTTAGAGCTGCACAACAGGCTATTCAACAGGAAGAGGACCGTTCGCTTGTATTAAACAGAAGAATGGTTGGAGGAATTGCACAAGAAATTAATGCAAGGTATATATACTATACTAAATATCTTCAAATAATAAATATTTTTTTATCTTTAGTTCTTATATTACATAAATATGATATTATATAATATATTAATTTAGGACAATAATATAATGTATAATTTAATACACAAAAATATATTTATTATAAATCATAAATAATTTGCTTATTACGCATTTAACTATATCCTTTCATCCGTGAACTATCAACAAATTTTGTATTCAGTGAACTATGAGGATGGCCCTTACCACCATTTAACATAAAGTATAAATTGTAGCAATACTAAATTTAGGTTGAATTTTTAAATGTGCCTATTCTAAAATTAAAATATTCTAATTTATTACGAGTTTCATAAAGATATTAGAAAACACCCGAATATTTATGTATTGGTCATTCATAATGTAATATTATCAAGAAATATATACATATATATATATACATATAATGTATTTTTATTTATGAATTATTTGTCCATTTTATTACGAAATGTTTAAAGAAAAGGTAGTAAAATTTCCTTTGTTATTTATTAAATATATGAAGTGATATACAAAATTGGGTAATAATAGATGAGGACCATGCTTATAATTTTACAGATAAAGTGATAATTAATAATTGATTAAATCTGTTTAATTTAGTATAGCTATATTTTTTTGTACATATTATATTATGAATTTATTTTATATTAGGTATATTTTATACATGCAATTAGATTTATAAATATTTAAAATAACTATATATTATTTAAGATATAAATGATATATGAATTTTTCAGGTCTGAAGTTCTAAGAATTGAACGTGAACTTGAAGAAGCGAGAGGAAGATTAACTGCAATTAGACAAGCAAAATATAAAAATCGAGGTGATTGTTCAGATACAGATACTGATGCTGATCAGAGTGGATATGAAAGCGGATATAATACTAAATATGAAAACAGAAGTTATGATCAACATCATTCATCCACATCACCAGTACATTCAATGAATCAGACAATCGATCAGTTGCAAAGTTCTACTCACCACGTCAATCAAATTGTTAATGATCGTCAAAACTTAGTGAGCCCGGAAAAAGTAAACTCTACACAAAATACATTAGAGAAAAAAATGAAAGATAATCAATACAGGTAAATTAATTTATCAATCTTATTTGTAATTATTTACAACTAATTATATACCAATTTATTTAATATTATTTTCAATTATATGTATATAAACATGTCTAAATATTGTATAAAACATTTTAATCTTGATTTGTATAATTATACATAATAAGTGTTATTTATTACTTATTTGTGAACCATCAGAGAATACATCGACAATCTTTGCACAAACTGGTACGGAAAACCGTCTTATTCTGGTCGATACATCGACCTACGATCGAGTCCTATGTTTGACTAAATTATTCGTATGTATTTTTTTTATTTGGCTGGTAGAACAAGGCTAAATTAATAATAAACATTTGCTATAACAGAATTAATTTTATTGTTATGATAATTTAATAAATATTATTAATAAATAGTCAGTAGTGAATGGGTCTCATACATTTACCCATTCAAATGTTTTATGTAACGAATATTGTAACAATTTACATTAACTACTTATGTAATATTAAATATCAATATCTTGATGCTTATTCAGTATATTTTAGTTACAGTTGTCACACGATGAAAGTAAATAATTTTGTAAAATTATATATTTTATAAATTTCAAGAAATAAAATTTTATCAAAACTATAAACCTACTTAATGTGAAAAATCATTTCTAGTGCACTGGAGTCACATTTTTGCATTTATATTCATAAAATATTTGCTTGATATATATACTTTAATCCATTGTTTAATAATGGGAAAATAATAATATAAAATAAAATATCATTTTATGTACGTAAATACGCTATTTTTCTTGTAATTTTTTGTCTCGCGTTTTTATTCCATCTGAAGAAAAATAATAAATTTTACAAATATAATTTACTTTATGAGTGTTTTATTTTAACTTTTCTGAACTTCTATTATAACTTTTATTACAATTCTTATGTTACTTTTAAGAAATATAAAGTAAATACTAACTTTAAACACAGATATTGTTCATATTTATAGACATAATTGTTTCATTAATTAAAGTCAGAGATGATATACATAATATTAATTTTTATAAACTTACAATATCTTTTTATAGTTAGTATATATTTCAAAACCTAAGTACATGCTTATTAAACATTAATAATAAACTATTGTTTATAATTTATAATTCTTTAACTGTAAAATTTACTTGTATTCTGAAGGATTTATTTCTTTTTCTCTGTTTAATTATATAAAAAGCATAGGTACTCCTAACAATATTAAAAAGCTAAAATATTTAAAAATATTTCTATCACTGCAACTTGATATATTGCAAGTAAAATCAATTTGAATTATATTGTTCTGTGTAAATATAATTTATCATAAAATTAAACAACAAAAATATATATAATATACAATTTTATTAATTATATAATTTAATAATGAATATTTTATATGAAATATAAAATATTAATTGTGTACAAATAATTACATTTAATTTAATAAATTAGAAATTAGACAATATAAAGTAATATTTTTAATTTATTTAACAGATCACATGAAAACCAGTATGGTTCACTAGATCGTAAATCAGAAAAATACACGTCAGAAAATTTATATGCAGATAGAAATTCACCAGCTCAGTATAGTTCGATTGAACGAAAAATTAATCAAGACACGAGGTATTCTACTACAGGCCACTATTCACCCGTCCAAAATGTGCCAATATCCCCTAAATCTCCAACGCAATCTCCGAATTTCAGTGATTCATACAGAACTTATCAAGATACGCATAAACATTATACACAAGAACAAAGTTCTTGTTCTCAGGAAAAATACGAACAACGCAATTATCCAGAAGGTTACTATACTGCCAGCACTGATCGATTCTCAATGCCAAGTTCGATGAGTACTTTCCGATCAAGTATCCCTCAAAATCAAACAGTTAAAAATGCTGATACTAAGAATATTCCTGGTGGACGCGTTGAAACCATTACTACTAAAGTATATACACCTAAAAGCAGTACAAATTATGAAACAACTGAGGAAACTAAGGAGTACTTAATTGGTAACGAGATGTCAACGTTCAAAGGTTTCGACAGTGAGACGCTCGAACAGAAGATGCTTAAACAGTCAATGACACAAAAAATTACAGAAAAAAAAACTATCACAATGACATCTTTAAATCGCCAAGAATCAAATACAAAAACTTTCCGATTTGAGGAAAAATAATCACAGTAAATGATTTAACTTATTTTATTTTAGCTTTAACCCTTTAAAATGATGGTAATTTCATATTAAAGAAATTTTGGAAAATGTATAGAAATTTATTAAAGCTGAGGTTTCATTTTAATCAACTACGTTTCTAACTGATAAATTCAGTTGTCAAATTAAAATATGTATAGTTTCGTTGGTTCTGGATTTAAATTTTGTTTTAAATTGTTGGGATTAAAAGTTACTGCAACGCACAATGTTAATAAGTCATTGACTTATTATTTATAAGTATTTTATGAATAATTGATAATCATTTTTAATAAAATTTTAACAATTGAATATCGCCAAGTACATTACAAGTATTAACAATTAGATTATACATATTTTACAAAACTGTTTATTCTAAATTAATCAAGAATGAGTAGCTATAATAATCATTCACATAAGAATTAAGTTGAGAAACGTTCCGTAATTAAATTCCCTTCAAACAAAGTTTACTTTTGCATAATTTTATTGTGCATGGTTTATTGTAATCAAATGAAAAATCATGCTTTCTGTCCAATCAATTTTAAATGTGTTTTATATGAATGTATTTATACACCACACATATAATATATATATAAGCTTTTAGCCGCGTGGCCTTAGATATTAGATATAGATAAGTGCCTTTAGATAAAAAGAAACGACACGTGCTTTCAAAAAGCCTTGTATACTTGCGAAGATTGTCTTTTGAGGAAAGATACTCGTATTCTGTAGAGATGAGACAATGTAGATAGCCATTGCTTAAAGTTTGAGCGTCTTTTTCGTCAACGCGAGCGCTTCGTGATTATGTAAAATTTTATTTACAAATCAGCCTTCTTCTAATCGATTCTATGTCATAGTCAAAGAACTTGGATCGATTTCTCGGTTACGATTTGATCTTGCGTTTTCTTTTCGTTTCTGTATTTATTTCTTTTGTATAGAGCGGTTTATTTTTAGTTTAGTTTTTAATTTACATTTACTTTAATTTAAGGTCACGAATTAACAAGAAAAGCAACATATCATTTAATTTTATTCATTTCGTTCCATAAGGTTTATATACAAGCCTGCGGACTATCCGTTAACAGATTTCTCTAGTGTTGCCAGATGGATTTGTTTCATTAAATCTTTTGCTTTTGTGATTATAGAAGGTTACATATTATAATCGATAGTTGGTTAATGTGAAATTACATCATAAATTATCTTACTATTTTTAATTTTTGCCTCTTTCTAAAAGGACATTTTTAATATCGTAACAACACAATAAAATGTCTTGTAAATTATTTGAAGCTACATTTATATTACAAATACCCTATCTTGTAATCTCGATATCATAAAGTCAATTTAATCGTCATTTATACAATTCGCGATCTCTGATAAGAAAATCTGCAATTTTAGACAATAAACTACGGTAAAAGAATGAAAAAATTCACATGCTTTAATGTATTGTGAATTATTGGCGTAGGTCTGGCTTCACAAATGTTTCCTTTTTTCTATTAATACTGTTTTTCTGTAGAACTTTTATGTACTTGGCGTGTAATGTCATTGCGCAGTCATGCTTATTCGCAATTCTTTAAACTTTCTTAATCTTGTTGCCGCTAAAAGGCGCCCTCTTTATCTCATCGATTTGTGCAATTGAGTGATACAAAATGATCTTAGAAAGTTTGGGTTCAGTAATATAAAGTCATTATTTAAATAAACTAAGAATTGTTATACAAAATTCATACATAAAAAATTAAAGTATTTTTATATTAATTTTTATACAACAAATATTTCTTAAGAAAGTTTTATTTCAATAATTGATTTATTATATAAAATTTTATTATAATTAACGTTATACTGAATCCAAATTTATCTAAAAATATAATATATATTTGTTGTGCGAGAATGAGTATCATAGAATACCGCTAAACCAAAAAGTTAATGCTTTAGTATTTTAATTGTAATGAATGCGAAAATCTAAACATGCGAATTGAAATATAAAATTTTAAATATGCGTCTTTATTTTGTACACAAATGAAAAGCTGGCGGTACGTTTTGAGACTATTGAATTACATATAGATTTTGAAAAATATACATATAACTGTATGCACAAATTATATACAAATATACATATATATTATTATATTGTTAATGCGTAACAATGGGACTTGAAAACCCAATAAAAGTAATAATAGCCATTTTTGAAAATCTATATTATTTTAAAGACAATTACAAAAATTTTAGATCATATTTAGATATTGGAATATACTTATAATCTATTGTTCATTTTAGAGTGGAATGTTACACTAAAATAATTGTATTTATTATAATTTTTATTACATACCCATAATAATAATAATCTCCTGTATTATTTTGATTTATTAATGCCATTGTTGCATCAAATGTCTGGTTAATAAATGTACCAATAAAATTAATAAAATAAGTAACAAAAAATTTTTTGGATGTTCATTGTTTTATTATTTCCATTAAAATTTTTGAATAAAAGTTATTATGAACTGTATAAGTATTTACTTTTACAATCGACATAATTATGGAATATAATTAATTTATCACAACATAAAATTAAATGTATGAAGAAATTCATTAAAACTATTAACTTACATTAAAATTGTATACATTTAAAACTCTTTTATTTTTTTAATAATAATAACAATCATAACATTAAAATATGGAATTAAAATTCATATGTATATTATATATGCCTAAATTATTTATATTTGTATAATTTTCGTATTTAAATGAAAAACAACTTTAAGGTAGAAATTACATTTATGATAAAATGTAGAAAAAATATTTTCTAAAGTAGATTATCTCTGTGAAGAAAACATGCTTTCAACTTCAGATTTGTGTAATATACGTAACACATAAAGATCTATTAATAAACTAATTTATTATTCGTTAATAAATAATGTTTCATAAATTGAGAAAAAATCATATAGTATAGTAGAATTTCTACCTTAAATTATATCAACTTTATTTTTTACAACAGATTTGTATAGCTTTGTCAATAAATCTTGGTAAAACGAAAGAAGCACAATGAATGTCTTGATTGTAATATTTTAGAGACATATTTTCTAATTCTTCTTCTGTAAATATTCTTGCCGGCGTTTTAAAATTCATTTGCTAAAATTAAACAAAGATCATTAGTAAATTGGAACAATTGATATAGAGTGTATAAAATTATTATAGATATAAATAACATTTCACAAATAGCAGGTGTTAATATAATAAATTATAATATTATAATATATATGTAAGATCAAATATAAACATACCGGATTTAAACTGCCAAGTATAAAGCCGATTTGACCAGTCGGATATGTTGGAACAGCAACAACACCATAACTAGTAACCGGAAAAGCTTTATGACATTGTTCCATTGTTTTTAAAACATGATCTAAATTCTCCCACGCTGTACCGCCTTGACTACAAATAATTCCACCTGGTTTTAATGCAGATTGCATCAATTCAAAGTAAGCTTGTTGGTAAAGACTCTCGGCTGGGCCTATAGATCAATCAGTAATTATATTATACTCTAAAATGTCCTTTTATTGTAAAATTGTATTGTTTAATCTCATAATTAAATTTAAAACTAAACCAATTTAAAAAAACTTACTCTTTGTACAAAATATTATTTTAATTATTTAAATATATTTTGCATTTCAAATATGTTTGAATGTTATTAGCAAGTATTAACTAAGTTAATGAGCTTACCAACTGGATCACTACTGTCTGTAATTATGACATCAAATTCATTTTTATGATTTTTCATGAATTCGAAACCATCACCAACATGTAAAACTACTTTTTCATGATCAAATCCTTTTGCCATAGAAGGTAAATACTTGCGACAAGCTGCGATTACAGAAGCATCAATCTCACATTGAACAATATTTTGAACACTTGGATGCTTTGCAACTTCCCTAGCTACACCCCCGTCTCCTCCACCTATTATCAATACCTAGATTGATAGTAATTGATAATAATAATTTAACAAATAATTTTCGATTTATATTTTTTTTATATTATTCAGTTTTAATTGAACTATAACATATTCTGATTACAATATAATTAAAACATTTAATTTATTATTAAAATATAAAATATTTAAAAATAAAAAAATGTATTTTAAAAATTACTCATTTTTGTGTAAAATTAATTTATTTATTACTTGTTGAGGATTGGGATGACTACATAGAGGAACAAATGCCATCATTTCTTGGTATGCAAATTCATCGCTTTCTGTGCATTGAATAATGCCATCTAACATTAATGCTCGGCCATGTGATTTTCTGTTAATATATAACATATATTATGTATAGTTCATTAACTCCTAAAACTTATATATATATTACAAACATTATATTATAGCAATGAATGTAAAAATAAACGTATATACTATTTATAAGATATTATTTAAGAATAAAATAATAAAAATATATATTTTAAATTAACGGGGAATTACCCTTACAAAATTGTATACATCTATCAAAAATATTATTGATGAGTAATAATAATATGTCTTGAAGTAACATTTCCTAATCATAATTGTCAATCTGTGTTGTATGGATTTATATATTTATTTATTTATTTACATTTTTAACATTTACATAATTACATAATTTAACATTTTACTAATCCTATTTATTGGATTATTGTAAGTATAATTCGATTTATATAACTCTAATTTAAAAATATCGCGTAGTCTAGAATTTCTCACAGGAATTATATAATATTTTAATTTATTTAATAAAGAATAGTATTATTTCTATAACTAATTATCATGAAGCACCTTCAATTTCATTACGTGCAAATTAATTATTTTTAGTAACTTTAATCGCCTTATTCATATGTATTGACATTTGAAATGCTATTTAAAATTATTTCACATTCTTCCTTGAATATTTTTTAAATTGATGTTCAAATTGATAAATTTCATATTTGCTTTATTTCAAAGATTAATAAAAAATAAAACGTTAAGTATAAATTGTATTTTTTCTCAGATAAATAATGATTAAATATTATAGTTATATATATATATATAACCTTTATTTTATTTTTAAACAATTATATTTATTTTTTACATCAAATTTAATAGAGTATTTAATAAGTATACCTATATATGTAATATATATTGTAATTTAGTCTTATCGCAATCAAACAAACACAATAATAGTAAAACAAAAGAATTCATGATTAACATTGATTAAATATTTTTCTCTTACATAATTTCAAATCACCTATCAAATTTTTGCGACATAATCATTTTGATAATAATTCGGATTTATATTTCAAAGATAATGAATTAATATAAGTCACGTGTTTCTAAAAAAGTGCCACCTCAAATACAAATATATATATATATAATAGTTTTAATGTTTAAGTATATAATGAATATAAAAGTCTTTTATAATTTATTTATTAATTTACATTGCTTTAATGAACGCAAATCCCTTAAAATAGTTTAATTTTTTAGTAAAAATAAAACTCCATTGGTTTTTATATAAAATTTATTTATACGTTACTCATTAGCATTTTACATTTTTCCCATACGAAACGAAACTATACACTGAGAAGTTTATAAGCAACAAAGCATCAATTTTATTATTTTTAACAGTAATAGTGAATTTCTATGTAAAAAAGTGAAATTTTTCTATTAAAAATAGTAAAATTGACGTGTCTCGTTTATCAACCTAAATTAATATTTTTAATACTAATTTATCATACTTTTTCTCAGTGTAGAAATAATGTTGCAATGTCGCTTACAGAAAGTTAATATAACGTTTAGTAGACACCTTAACATGTGTTAAATTGCTTTATTATATAAGATTGTAAAATGTTAACAAGATATGTATTAATTATAAATACGCTTTTGATATATTATATAATAAATGGTTCAATATTTGTTTTCAGTGAGTAAAATTTTTAAAGTAAGAAAATTAAAGTTTTTCATAGTCTTATATTTGACATCGTATATATTCTTACGAACAATATTTACCAGTGATTACGAAGTATTGTTAAGGCAATAATTAATTAAAATAAATATAGGAATAATAATAATAATATAATGACAATAATAATATGAATATTAAACGAAGTATATTTATAAGCATTATGTAAATGCTTTTTAAATTTTTTAAGTGTAATTTTCTGATAGTGTTAAGTGCGTTTTTGCTATTACTTGTGAAATATTATGACAATTAAATTTAATGTAACACCAAACTAATTAGTTTAGTAATTTGGACATTTATATATTATATTATATATATATATATATATATGTTTATATAACTTATTTTTTATATCTATATTAATATATATATACAAATATAAGATATAATATAATATAATATATATATATATAAATATATATATATATATTACATATATTACATTTTTGTAAAATTGCGAATTTATACTTACGTTTCAACAACCAAAATATGCTGGTATTTCGATTTCTCCTCATACAAAACTGTTTTTACTTCCAATGAAATTGCAATACCAGGCCAAAGATCATTGATTTCACTAAACCAGCCATCTCTCATTACGTTCATCTTGAATGTAAATCTTATAAAACAAGTATATAATTAATTAACTTATGTAACTACTACACTATAATTTTCACAATCAATAAAAGTCAAATATTTGTTGCTAATAGTGTTTGATAATGTATTTCTAACTCAACAATATATACTTTATTTTAAATACGAAATAATGGAGTAAAAATTCGGTCAAATAAATATATAGTGTTAACAAAGAAATACAAATTGTAATTAACTTATTTAAATCTATTAAACATTTGATTTTATTAACATTTAAAACTGAATATCATTAAAACATGAAAGATTTACGTTTGTAAATTTAAATGTATATATGTTTGACGGTCTATTAGCAGTGCAGAAAAAAAAAGTTGCGATCTGAAGAGAAGTTCGGGCGAGACTGGCGAACTGGCATGACCACTTCCAGTCATTGGGCTTATTATCATGTTCTCTCTGGGTTTATAGATAATAGTGTGCCTCAGATAATAAAAATTAAGCTAATACGTTTGACCCGCGGTCACGATAATTGTTTTAATAAGTGTATTTATGTTTTTAAGTCATACTTCCTCCGGATGTACAACAAGCAAAAAAGATAGAAGTAAATTCATTTGTGATTAATTTGTTTGTATTAAAATGCCATCCATGTTTAGTAATTAATTTATTGCGGGCAAATTAGTTGATAAGATGTTAAATGTGTATTATCTTACACGTGTAATACACATTTATTTGTACAAAAAATTATGTAATACTATAATATTAAGAAAAGAATGTGTGCGTGAATTAAAGGCAATAAAATTACGGAATGCAGCATCTTTAATTATTTTTGTTTATAAACGATGAAATTATTACATTTTATTTATTTAATCAAAGTGTTTTATAATAATTATTTGTTTTAAAATAATTGAAAATTTTATTTTAATTAAAATTATGACGTTTATATATTTTTTTATTACTTTATAATTCATTATTTATATTATATCCAATTTATGTTTGTTATTACAAATATTTGTTTAGCTTTTTGTTATTTAAATAAAAATTTGCGATCCCTGTCATATTTCATATTTGAATTTAAACAGTATCGTGTAGTTCCTAGCTTTGTGATATAGTGCCATCTAGCGTGACGCGTAGAATAAATAATGTAGTCGTATGCGTGAAATGAACGTGCATCGATGCCATGATGTCACATATTCATATGTCCAGTAAATGCCAGACTGATACAGGACGGAATTGGTTTAGTATGAGTGTAAGCAACAGTGTGTGTGTGTTGAATTGAAAGTTTCGATTTTTCGTAACCGCCGCATGGTGATTCCGATGTTTATACATAATCTCTTGACTTTTTGAATTATAACCGAGATTAAATATTAATTTTTAAAATGGCAATGCTCGCAGAACCGAAAAGAAAACAAAAATGGAGTTTAAATCCTCGCGGAAAAAATTGGAGTCAAGGTAAATACGTCAGTTAAAAAACTATTATAATTTACATATATATAAATAACCTTAAATAGCGATTAACAACAAATTTTTAAAACATATAAAATATATAATAAAACATATACAATAAAACATATAATAAAATATTAATTTATGATAAAATACTTCAACTTCAAATTTAACTTATGTTAATATCATGATATGTATGTAAGTTATCACAAATGCATTAGATTTTTAATAACATAATACACTAAACGACTCTTTCTAACGAAAATGTTTAATTGAAAATTACTCTATGTAAAACCTGAGAATTATTTTATTGTATTAACCTTGTTAAGTATGGTTAGAACTTAAAGTATAATTTGTATATGATTCAATTATTAAAATAAAAATATTTGTTCCTAATAATAATGTCAATGATTGTTTAGATCAAAATAAATTTGGACAAAAAATGTTAGAGAAAATGGGTTGGACAGTAGGCAAAGGACTTGGTTCTAAAGAACAAGGAATGACTGAACATATAAG
>JABFQC010000243.1:0-31463 GCA_022817085.1 Psilanteris sp. ZL-2020
ATATGATATAACAAATATGTGTCAAAATTCCTTCTAATTTTATTATACTATATAACAAATTTTACTATATAAATAAAAAAGTAGTCATTATGGTATAGTAATTTTCTATACATTTATTGCATTAGTCTGCCAATGCCAGAAGATATAGTAATTTATACTGTAACTTTTTTCTCAGTTTATAATACGTACGATATAATATTATATTGACGGTATAAAATTTAAACGTGCATCAAAACTTTTTTAAAATGTCCAAAGGGATAAGTGTTTTTTGATGTAAAAGTGATTTAGATGTAACTTTAGTTGGGCAATTTAATATATAGATTTTTAATATTGTTTAACATAATAAAATATAATATATAGGAAACATCACGTTTTTCAGATTTACAATCACAGAGAGAAAACATTATTGTTGTTATATAGATTAATAATATAGGTATATAATAATGATAATATATGCAATAATATAGAAACCAAATATCTTTGTAAAATATATAAACTTTTACTTGAAAGATTATTAATATTTTCATAATCATTCTATGCATATATCATCAATAATGATTTTTAGGTCGTTAATTCTGTCAGAGTTACCATTAAATTATATATTTTTTGTATTTTGTACTCTTTATTAAAAAAATGAGTGACGCAAAATGATTTTTTTTGTTAGTTTAATCATATTTCAAAATTTTAATTAATTGCAACGAATATTGCACGTATCTTTTTCAGTGACGGATAATGACGCTGGTGTTTTATCAGTCGGTAAAGTCACATCTACTTTGTTACCGCATATATATTTCATCGATATAAGTTTTTCTATATTTTAATTGTTTCAAAATTTAGGAGCAGAAAAATATTAAGACGATAATATATTTCGATAATTCTAGATTATATTTTTTTTCACCAATAGAAATATGTTTACCTAAAATATATAAAAATTATAACTATTTATTTAACAAAAACATATTAATAATAAACTTTAGTCTGAAAAATTATTACTTATTCTTAGTCCATCACCTCTTCTATAAAATATAAGTTTGATATAATACATGATTAAAATAATCAACTTTGGATTTGGAAAATTGGTATAAAGAATGAGAAATATTTAATGGTTGGTTCCATGTAATTTATAACACGAAACTGATAGATAGAATTGATGATATTAAACGGATTGATTTTAAAAGTTTAGTACGTTTTTCAGGGCTATTCAAAGGTGGTATAAAAATTAATCTTTTCCTTTCCTCTCTCCGGGAGGTACACACGGGGGACAACTTTGAACATTCAAATCGAAACATTCATTTTTTATAGAAAATTCAGAGACTATTTGAGATAAATTATTTAAATTTTATGTAAATTTTTCATATTATATTTATAACGATATTAAAGAATTATGCGTATTTAAAAGTTGTTCAACTTATGTTAGCTTCGCTACTTAGAAAATATAACTCTGTTTTATGAATATTTTATTCAAAGAAAATTTTAATGAGTACGTGTAGTGATACTGTGTAATTTATCGTATAATAATAATTACGTCTATTATTTTTTAAAATTTTTCCATAAAATATTTACTTGTATCTTATTTGAACAATATCTGTAAAAAACTTTTTTTTAAGTAGACTGATTTGTTAAACAACTTAATATAATGTTGATAAAATACGTCATAACTTAATATTATTTTTTAAACATTTTTGAAATACACTAATTCTCGGCTAATTTAAATTATTAGTCGCTTTAATAACTAAATTGATTGCCGTTAAACATAAAAATTGATTTACTGAATTAAATTTTCCATTATTTAATTTAAAGGAGTTAGATTGTAGGTTATCTTTTCGAAACTTGTTTGTGTACACGGAAAAAAAGGTTTGATTTTATATATATATATATATATATATTGATTTTTGTTTAAATCACGTAAATATTTCAAATATATTAAGTATTTATATTTATCCAATGCGGCTAAATGATTCTTACTGTCTGTTGTATTTGTTTGACTGAATTAGTCAAACAGTTTATGTAAAATAACAAAATATTATTAGTTTTGTTATATTGACATTAATTTAATCTCTTTCATAAATTTCATAACATTTCATTCGTTTCAAAAAATGTAAAGCGAATCCAAGTATTCTAGTAAAATAATTATAACGTTTATATACATTGAGAAAACAAATATTTAATATTTACTATATATCCACACCAAAAGTGGACGATAGGTGAAAAACACAAAAAAATAACTACTTTATATATTAAAATTTTCTACATAAACTTGAATATATTATTATGTGCATTGCCAGTTTTACTATATTATATAATAATTTTTCGTGTATTTTCACGTATCGTCAAGTTTTGATATATTATGTAGTAAATTGTAAAACATTTTTAAAAAGTATTAATATATTTTATATACTCTTACATTTTTCAAACTATAGATTTTCATAATCCGTTTGACTGATTCAGTCAAAATTGTATATCAAAATTAGTTAACAAATCTTTCTAATTTAGGCCAATAATAATACATAAATATGTCTGACTATTTCAGTCAAATCATTTATTTGTTCCAATACCAGCTAAACAATTTATTTATTTTCGAAAAACGTTTATCTGTACCAGTCAATTTTTTTGTATATCTATGTTTTACATAGTACTTTTAACAGTTAACAAAATATTATGTATACAAAACGAACAATTTTAATATATAATTATAATTATATATAACTAATAAAACATAATATCAATCGTCAATAAATTAATAAAAATACTAAAAAAGTTAAAGTAATAAGTTGCTGAAAGAATAACAAAATGTTGTTGATATATATGAACAGCCAACTTTTTACTTCAATTAACACGCTGAATATAGTTGTACAACATTATTTGTTAACTTAAGGAAAGTACGTTGTTGTCATTGTTATGAAATTGTTTAGACTTAAATAGTCTTATTTCAAATAGACTTAACAATTATAGTGTAGTGAAATGTATGTCCTGTTTTTAATCTAAAATAATTACAAAATTTATTTATTTATTAATTATAAAGGTTTGAATATTAAGATTCAAATGATCTTAATATATTTAATTTTAGAATAAAAAATGAAAAAGAAGGATAAAAAATAAAAAAATAATAATAAATAAAATACAAACTTACAAGTGAAAAATAATGTATAAATTGTATTTGCTCGCGTGCCAAAAAATAAATAATTTAAAACTAAAAACTATTACGTTAAAATTAATAATTACATAATCTAAAGATAGGTTATATTTTTAAAAACACACTTCAATTTATTAAAAAATCTATTCACTTAATTCTATTTAAATGAACTATATAATACAAAATTAATGTATATGTTTTTATTTCACGTAATTATATTTTTAATATAAATTTCATTTTAGGTTAAATAAACGTTTTTATGATTGCAAAGAAAATTTGTTGACTTCGTACAATTTTATTGCGCTAACTTTTTTGTTGTCCATAGTATATTATTTTTTTCCGAGATATCATTCCCATATATATCGCAATAATATACACATTCGAATCACTCATCCATTAAGAGCTCTTATTAATCAAACGTATATATACACAATTGATACCAATACCAATATAACATATATATATATATAATTAAAATAATTACAATTAAATTCAAACGCGTGATCCCAATTTTCTGAATTACAACGCTCTAAACTCCAAAATTCACTCCTTCGAGAACATACCATTCCAAACCTTATCAGCATTATCAACCTCTCGACCCCCCCTCCCCCCTTCAAACTTAGTAAAAGCTTCCCCTCTTCCTTATCGTTTCGATCCGCACGAGGTTAAGGTCCGTGTTGGCACTGAAGGGTTGTTCCTGGCGAACATTAGGAGGCTCGTCCAGTCTCACGCGTGGGTGTGAGTAACTCCGTAACTACAACTACACTCGCACACACGTACCTCCCAACCAACACCCTCACACCCACACACCGAATCACGCACATACACTCCCATAAATATCGCCAAACTTACCTACGTACCCACTCTTCACCCTCGCAGGTTGTTGGAACATATTGATATTTAATTTGCTCACATCTTCGTTCTCATGCAAACTTATATATATACACGTATATATATATATTTATCCACAATACATGCATACGTCCACACACGTATATTTATATATATATATATTTATATACATATATATATACATTTATTAACAGCTACATAGACGTGTGTGTCTGCACGTATTAAACTATACCACGCGTATCGCCGAAGAGAGGTGCCTCGAAACGAACGCGGACGGAACGAACCGAGCGAGCCGAAGCCGGTTGTATAGCGTTCGCCGATCGGCAGAATATCAGATACGAGTAGTCAGTCTGGCTTGGCTCTGGCTTGGCTCTCGAGTCGCTCTCAGTCGAGTCCGAGTCGAGACAGCGTCGGTGCTCGAACGAGTTGGTCAGTGATCTGTGTCAGAGCAGGGCCAATCGGTTCTCCTCGTCGATCGGTTCGGCCGTTCGTTATCTTTTTTTTTCCGGCCCGTCCTTTTCGTCCTGTTTCGTCCTCCGAATTTCCCGACCGACACCTCCGGATTACGAGCCCGAGCGTCGGCTTTCGCGTTCAACCGGTTTCGAAACCGAGACAGTGTGTCGCGCAGTGTTTTCATGTAGTGGAGACTATTATCCCCGCGAGATATCCGGGACCATTTTCTGGATACCGGTTGGCGCAGATAACGCAAAAGGTGAGACAGATATCCGGCCGATTCGGCCGACGGTTTTTGTGGTTCTCGCGGAGGTCTTGCCGCTGACCTTGAAATTGTTCGAGCCAACTGTGTGCCAGAAGATGTTTGTTTCTCGTGGTTTTGTTGGTCCGAGGCACACCAAGCTTACCTACCGCGGCAATTCGCGCAGTTCAGCAAACTTGCAGTTCCGGATAAAAACCCGAGATATCATTTTTGACCTTCGGTTTCTCGCGAGTCCGATGCATTTCAGGTCGGACGAAGCGCGGTTGGTGCGGTTCTTCCGAGGGTGCTTTCGGTTGGCTGCGATGCAAATATGCTTTGGCGATTTTTTTTAACGTTGATGCGATGTGGGAGGGGGGGTTAGAGGCAATTCAAGTAATAGAATGTTAGAGTTTCGTTAAATTTAAACGAACCGAATGAAGCAAACGGTTTGAAACGTTTGGTTACGATGGTATTTTCTTATTTAAATTTCAATCAATTTTGCTAAAGTTTTGTGTGAAATGGTATCGATGTAAGTTACTTGAAGTGTATTTTGGCCAAATTTTGGTTGTTACATGCTTGGATGGTGTTCGTTGATGCGACCGTATAATTTGGATTCTCGAATGTTGTAAGCGAATCTATAACCATATGATTTTTTTGTAATTTATTTAATTTATTGATAAATACGATTATAAATAATCATTACGTATAATAGATATTTCGAATATGAAGTCAAAATTTACAAATGTTATTTCGTATTTTTATTCTTCTTATTTTATTATTTTTTCAAATTACTTATCATAATATAATTTTATATTGCATATTACTAAGAAGACAGAAATACTTTTATTAATGAAATTTGTTTAAAAGTAACCCGAAGTATTGAATTAATTTTTAGCACTACATACACTGCTAGAAAAAAGTGTCTTAAATGTAACTTTTTTAAGACACAAAGTGACTTATTTAAGTCAACAGCTGTCTTAATACATGGTATTCTGCATTTGATTAAGACACTTACGCGTCTTTATTAAGACACTTTGTTTCTTAAATAAGACACATATATTATATATTTTTAGCAGTGTATTGGGCTAATACAAAGTAACTACTCATTTTCGTAAACATATTTTTAGAATAATTTATAGTACCAAAAAATTTTTTTGCGATCGAATTAAACTTTTGTAAAAAGCAAACAATCACTTTAATTGTTCTTAAATGTTTTAATTTCATTAAAAAACTGAAACGTATAAAATATGTATGTTTAAAATTAATTTCGTACATAAATCTATATAATATTGTATTGAATACAATTTTACATAAATAATTCTTATTGCGATTATACTTTTATACAATAGATCATAATTACAAATAATACCCATAATAAAACAATAGCGATAAATAAATCAAATCCAATTTCATAAATTAATAATGCTAATTTATCAAATGCAACGTAACTAATGACGAATGCCGCGAATCATTACAATAAATCACTAAACAATTAATTTTTAAAACAATTAACACCGACAAAACCGAGTCATCTGCAATCGGCGCTGGCAATTTGCAAAGCAAATTGTTACAAAACTTAATAACTTAATTGTACAATATCTCATTATCAACTCCATTTTATTTATTATCTTTTTCATTTGCAGGAATTTATTAATTAATAGAGGAAAACCCGTATCGATCGCAAGTCGCGCATTTTCGTTTCAATTTATTGCACAATCGTCGAGACACGAAGCTAATTCAACATTGTTAAACGTAAAAATAATTGCCGATTATCCGCGCGTTATGCGATATCTATTTTCAGTCCCGCAATGTCCTTAGAAATTTTCATAAACACAATTATTTGCACATGAAAATTAACTCGATTAACATAACAATTTGCATTCACCTCGCACAAACAAGCTCGATCGTTTGCGGCGCGTATTATTATTATTATTATTATTATTATTATTATTATTATTATCATCATCATCAACATCATCCGCGTTTAACAGCCAAAAATCGGAACGAAGCAATTACCGTATCGTAGCGGCGAGGCGTTTTTCTTTTTGTTAACAAGTTCGAGCCACCTTCGGTTCAATTTATATTATATAAAACGAACCGCGCGCGAGTAACACACTCCGAGATGGATTTACTAGCAGATTGAAAGCATCATACCGTGTCATATGGGGATTCATTGATGCATTAAAAACGGAACAAGGACGAGCCGGAGTTGAAATCTATCAAGAAATGACAGGCGAAACTACGTCAAAAGATAAATTAAGGGCTTTGAAAAGTATCGAGCGTTTAATGCAGAAACGCGCATGAAATCTTAATAAGACCTGGTGTCGGCTGCGGGGATGTGCCGAAGCAAAGAAAAAGCGACCGTTTGCGTCGGAAACGCGACATTTTTGCGTAATTAAAAACAGACCGGTCGTAGCGACGCGCGCTATTATGTATGAGATATTTTGTCAGGCTCGTTCTTAACGGCACGCTAATCCTTACAATATCATTTATCAAATGCGCCGTGCGCTTAAAAATGCCCGTAAATCACGTATTGTGCTTAGCTTTGCGTGTTATTTATTATGTCAGTTTTGGTGCGTAAGTTGTACATAATCCACACGTGTATTGTGCCCGGCTAACAAGTATAAACTGTCTTTTGTGCGCGAATTGATAAGTGCAATTTTTGACGCCGTTTTTTTGAGCTTTGAACAACCCTGCGTATCGTTACAAATAATAACTGTCTGAATGTCTAATTTAAATGTTTAAAATTGGAATTCGCGGGGTTTTGGTTGGTCAAATTTTATTATTTGAAAAACATTTCATTTCGAATCAGAATACTAATTGGAGTAAAAATGTTGATGTGAAAATTTCATTTTAAATAAGTCTCATTTGCAAACTTAAGGTTTTTTATTGCTAAATTCATATTGCAAATTATAATAAACATATTGAAATTGTAAATATCCTCACGAAAATTGTGGATTTTCTGATGGTGTGTGCGTAGTATAGTTGATTTGGTCGATAATATCTGAACATTTACTTTTACTCAGCAGATATACTAAATGTAAAAAAAGCAATTTATATAGAATAATTTAAATGATGTTTGCATTTCCATCAAAATTACCTGTCGGTATATATATAATCGTTGAATGCATAAAAATTGACCGTAGTTTGAATTTCAATGACATGAAAAAGTTTTGATTATGACTAAATAATAAAGAATGTCCAAAGAAAATAACGTCATTAAAATTTTCAATTACTACTGTTAGTGGTTTTATTTGTAGTTTCGAAAATATATATAATTATAGTGGATAAAACATAACCTATTTACTAAATTTGCATATATATTTAAATAACCATATGCAAACGACCGAAGAACAAATATTTCCGATTAGTTAAATGAAATCCACGCGCTGTTATTATTTTGTTTTACGAGTATGGAATTTAAAAGTGCTGCAAATGGTTTCATTCGACAAGATTTATTCAAAATAAATGAACCGTGCAAGAACCGTTCGTCGCTTTTATACTATATAATATTACTGTAGACGAAATTCATTTTACCAGGTGCGGTATGACAAATTGTAAATTTGACGATTGGTGTAAATAAAGTGATGTGCAATTAATAATGTAGATGCGTAGAAATCAAACCCACCAAACAAAACGGAGTTTCTTTCATTTTTTTGTTCTTATTGGTTTCACCAATGTCAAAATTAACTAAACAATATAAATCAATGAAAAAGGGATTAAAAAATAAGAAATATATAATTATATTAAAAATTGTTTATTATGAGTTTTTTTGACATTCAAATCGATTAATTCTGACCAAAAACCGTCTAAAACTGATGGAATCCTATTGTGATTGGGATTGTATAATATAAAATATGAATATGGAATATTTATTGTTTAATAATAAATATAGTTGAAAACGGTCGATAATTAATGAAAAATATCATAAGTTTGTGAATAATATCTAATTTATTATTATTAATTTAAGATTACAGTAATATAATATTATTTACTTATTTAATTAAACATCGTCGAATATGTAAGATTATTTCATTACCATGAATTCAATAAACAATTTGAATTATTCGAATTATGTTAAGGAAAAAATCGGTCCTGTTTGCAGAAATTGGCATTTGGAATGATCGTAGAATAGTCAAGACAACTTGTATAAAGCGTCTGTGTTTGAATTTTAATGTATACCTGGATACTTAAACGTTAGATATGGTTGATAATTTATATTTGTTTTTCTTCAGAAAAATGTTTATGGGACATCCTGTGTACAACGAACATTAAACAAATGACAGACGATAAAATGGCGAATTCGAACCATATATCCGACGAAGTTTACGATCCTCCCTCAAGGACGTTTTCTCAGTTCGGCATTTTGAAAAAATGATTCATTGACCCCTCTCATTATCATTAAAAGCTTGTCTGAGAGCAACTTTCGCGGTTTATTTGTCCATTCGAGTGTTATATATATAAATTTTCGACAGAAATTTTGGTATATTTTTGGATTTTGGTATTTGCGTAATGAACCTCTAATAGCTAACATTAGCTTTCACGCGCAAAGAATGGAAAATTATTTATTAAGTAACGAATCCATAGTCTTTTATTAATATATTTATTCATGGATAAAAATAATCTATAAAAAAGTACTATATAATGTAGTAAAATTTGCATGTCATATAATGAACTAATAATAATTATGGCACATTTTAATATATAATTTGTAATTTTGATCATTTTATATTATTTTCGAGTATATTCCACTGTTGCAATTATATTTTGTTCCACATTATTTTTATCAGCGCATGAATGTTTATTATATCAAATTTATACATAAAATTGTTCATTACAGTTATTCTTTTTACATTGAAAGGTTATATTCAAAGCCCATTAAAATGTTAATTGCGTAGAAAAAAAAACGACAAAATTGATGATACCAAAAGAATTGTTGTTATTACAAAAAGCCTATTATTAAAGCAATTGAACAATTATTATGTAATTCCGGGATACACTTTCACAGACGTTTTTTATCTTAACAAAAATTCGCCTCTTTTTTTCCTCTCTCACTCGTTATTCTCGCTTTTATTTTATCTTCTCGCCTTCGACGTGAACTTTTGCCCCCAAAATATTCATCCTCATTCCGTTGCGTCAGATTGTATTTTTTGTTCAAATACTTGTGACTCAAGGTGTTTCCGAATGCTACCGCGTATACATCAATTTCGCACATTACAAGTCCCGTTGAAGTCCGTCTATTTTTGTCTGCTTGTTTGTCTCCATTTTTCGGGCTTGCAAATGCATCCGCGACGTTTGCCGATGCGTTTCGTAATGGAGCGATCCAACGGGATTCCTTTAGTCAGGAAACGAGCGACAAATTTCGTCAACCGGTGCGACGACACACACTCGGCTCTCGGGTTTATCCTCATAAGTCAGTTCTACTATGTGTAAAAACCGGAATTCAATTCTTTGGTCATAATTCGAAATTCCGTGCTAAACATAACGGAATTAAACACTCGAATCTGTGTCGCCTTCATTGTACCGCGGTCTTCCACCCACTCATTCAGAACGCACAATTTTATGCCCATAAACAACGATGCATTTCGACCTCATCGTGTAACTTTTATTTTTATCTTTATTTCGCCTTTCTTACCCGGTTCATTCGCACGTGCTGTCCCATCTGGCGAATTTTATAATCCAAAGTGACATTCGGCGTTAATAAGAATCGCAGTTCGCTTATATATCGAAAACGAAGCAAATCCGTCATTCGCTGATGTTAAATGCTGAAATAAAGTTAGAGTTACAAAATTGTAGTTCGCCAAGTTTCGTGTGTCTAATGGGTTATGCGAAGGATGAAATTTTTCACACGGACAAATGTTCGAATTGTTCTGTAGAGTAAGAAGAATATTTCTTAAGTTGACATTTATTTGAGAAATTACAGTACGTATATAGTGAAATAATAGAGATTCATAGTAATAATTTGATTTAAACGTCGGAGTAATGTAAAGTTTTTAAATTCATATTAACTCAGTAAGAAGTAATTTTTGACAAGTTTCCGCGACTTTGTTAGATCCATTGGTTTCGTTAATTTCAGTTTTGACCTCCTCCCCTATCTCGATCTATCTCTTTCAGTCTTCCTACTATAATCTACTAATAATCGAATCGATGCAATTAGTATTTCGACATTTCAATATAAATACATACTCCGGCGCGTTAAAACCGAAGCACTCAATTAAACGATTTTTTAATTCTTTTTGATGTCAATGTCAATTAATTTGACAGCTTGATTATGGAAATCCGAACCCGTTAAAGTCACTATCAAGATCTAATTTATTATTTTGTTCCGTCCGGTCTCTCCACTTTCATCTTTATTACAATATTCGAATACTAAGCAGATGAGCTCATAGTATCGATATTTTGTCGATTCGAATTCCAATATCGAAATGTGTTCGAACGTAGGTCGGTGGGAATATTCAAAGCGCCGATCGTAAAATTTGACCGACGTTGTAGGTCAAGCGAAAAATTAAAACCAAAACTAACGAAACTGACGATAAAAGCAATAAAAAGCGATAAAACCAACGTAGGCCGATGTGAACGCTCGAAACACACGATCGTCAAAATTGGTCGGCGTTATAGGTCAAGCGAAAAATTAGCATCTCGGAGTCCCCGGAGCCAACACCAGGTACGATATTGTTCGATCGACGAATCACGTCACCGAAAGAGAAATTCAATTCACTTTTGTTGATTTTGCGCGCGGCGAAAAGCGCTCCGAAATGGGTATCAACGGGGAAGTGCATTGCCGATTTCGAAAGTTACGATATCGTAACGATATCGACTTCCGGCAACGGATTCGAATGGAATTCAGTTGGTCCCGTTTCGGGATCAACCAAAAATCCATTGGATTGAGTTATCCAACATTTCGAGCTGTCGTTGTTTTGACAATAAGGTTAGCAACCGCGACCTTTTACTCCTCGACGTGAAGGCGTGACAAACGTTTGGTTAACTTGCCCTCGCGTTTCACTGAAGACAACAGCCGCGTGTTTGTTATTTGATATATTGGATCGAAATTTCCTTATATCAATAACTAAAAAGCCCGGCATTTGGGTTAACATTGTTTATTTAGTTACAAAGACTAACCCGGTACCACCGTAACCTCCTTTTACCTTCCCCCAATTCGTGGATCCGAGCCACTTGCTTCCAAACGAAAAGAAGCGTATTCGGCAAAAGTTTTGTTTTGACTAGGTGAAACGCCCGTGGCCTGATTAAATCGGTGAACGGAGTTGGGCAATGAGTCGTCGAAAAATTTCAGGAAATTGCTTTTTCACGTTAACGTTATAGACAGATGTGCTTTGAAATTTCATATATAGTTCTATTACACCGAGAAAAATAGTTGGTTGAAATGAATAAAAAAAAAAGGAGAAAAAAATAAGTTATGATAACTAGAAATTCGTAAACAAACAGAGAAAGGGCAAACCGACCGAAATGGTTCTTTCGAAGGTGCCTTTTGAAAATTGACAACTTCAATGCATCGTAAAGATTGCGCACTTTTTACGCGCGTAAAATCAACATCGGCGGCTTTAAATACTTTGGTTATGGTTTGGTTTGGATTGACGATCGGACAAGGACGGAACGAGACGGGGAGAAAGACGGAACGTCGGTGGATAATAAGGAGGAGGTGAGGAACAACTGAAAGAGAAGAAAAGAGAAGGAGAGAGAAGGCGCGCGAGAGCGAGAAAGAGAGAGACATAAAGGAGAGAAGAAGAAGAAATCGAGTACACACGGACGCGTGGCTGTGGCGTATCGTCGTAATTGAAACTGAACGATGTAGCAATTAAGCGCAGGCACCGTAGGTACGCTGGCTCTTTGCTGTCGTCGGTGAGATTGCGTGAAATGCGCGCAATACGTCATAACGTTATAACGTTACGATACGATATATATAAACGCGTACCGCTCGTGAAATCGCGATTCAGGTAACGACTTGCCTTAATTTCACGTTCGACCTTTCGCGTGTGATCGGATTTTACGAGGCAAGGTGAAATTCTTTTTCGACTTGGAATCGCGACCGCGATTTTTCTACATTAATACCAGCAACGGGCCGCGCATACCGGTCTGTGCATTCCGATTTCGAAAAGCGACAAGCAAGGATTTGTCACGTACGACTCCTTAATGGAAGGATCGGTTCGTTTTTCGAACGAAAATTAGAAATTTGTTATGATAAAGTGGGGTATAAATGAGGTTAAATAAAACGTAAACAAAAGAATGTAAATAAAAACATTGGATAAGACGAAAAAAAAGAATCTTTAATGTAAACAAAAACATTGGATGAGGTATAAACAAAAGAATTTTTCATGTGTAAACAAACATGCTAAACGTAAACAAAACTTATTGTCGCGAACATATATTCCCGCGAATTTATTTGAAATTTTTGGCGTTCTTTTGTAGACGTATTCATTTACGGTA
Source organism: Psilanteris sp. ZL-2020 (assembly GCA_022817085.1). Taxonomy (NCBI): domain Eukaryota; kingdom Metazoa; phylum Arthropoda; class Insecta; order Hymenoptera; family Scelionidae; genus Psilanteris; species Psilanteris sp. ZL-2020. Next base: position 13,122 of record JABFQC010000243.1, read on the forward strand.
TATAACGCAAGCAAAGTGTTCCATACGCGGTGCGCGAATGCATATCTTATTCGGTTTAACGAATAGTAAATTAGATTTCCATTATTTGACCTGAAAACACACATGAAGATCAGAGACAATTGTCCTACAGAAGACGCGGGCATTCTTCTGCTCGACCGAATTTCATCCACGCTGTCGCTAAATGTGGATACGCGCGCTTTGAAATAAGAAAAGTGTTGTTTCTCATGAATTTTTAAACGCGCAATGTATGTCATGTACGATATAGCGCGTAACGAGCTATGTAATCGACTGTAATGACATCATAATGCGAACATTCTTTGCGGTACGAGCGGATAACTAGCTTTGTTGATTGTTTGGTAATCATCGTGAAAAGTTATTAGTTTTCCGTGTCGTGTATTCACGTCCTACTGAATGTTAATATGGTTCTGCATCCACAGAGATGTAGCCGATACGTGCCGGCAGATTGGGAATAAATTAAGAAAATGATTCGCGCATCCGATTCCAAGCTACCGAGCATTAGTTGTTGAAGATGGCCGATAACTCGGATTACGGTTTGTTTGATAACCTAAAATGGGTATTTAGGTTTCGCGTTGAACGCGGTTTTCGACGGGTCGATTTTTTGAATGTTCAGTTCGTCGATGCCCATTAATCTTTCGTCCTGATTGTATGCTCTTTATCATTGATTCAGCCGTAACAAAAATTAGGTTCGTTAGTTACTTTGATTACTTTCAATGTAAATAGAAGGATATATAATGTAAACAAAGTTATTTGAGTATAAACAAAACAATATAAACAAACAGATTTTCATAACAAAAACTAGATTTTTGATGTAAACAGTAACATTTTCAACATAAAAATATGGAATGTCAACACAAACATTTCTAACGTAAACTAATATACGTGAATGTAAACGGACTGCAATTTCGTGGCGTCAGTTTGTCGGCGCGTTAAATCGGTTAATTTTTGATTTTCCGAATCCCACCACCCAATCAATAGGTGCACATCGGTCTTTGATTTTCTGGCGAAGAATACTTCGTTAGTCTTGTCATTACGTTGGATTCGTTTGCTTGCATTTCCGCGATTTCAAGCCTCGTTCGGCAGCCGCGAGTGTTGAATAATAAAAACACGTGTTATTTCCCCGAGTAGACCAGTTAATAACAAGGAACATTGGCGGATGAAAACGACCGAGACCTTAGAATATTATTAGTTATCAAGCAACCTTGGAAGCATCGCTACACGAACGTAGCCGAAGTTCGCGCACCTCGTTCGCCGCACCGCTTGTCTATAATGCATTAAGATGCATAAAAACTAAGCACACAATTACCAGTAATAAATTTACATCTTCATCGAACTCTCGTTGCATCGTGTAATTCAACTACCTCAGGAACCTCTTATTCACTTGTTGAACGGATCCGCGCGTATCATGGCGCATCGACACGTTCAGCCGTTCCGTAAGGGCTGCCCTCGCGGATCCCCGCCGCGATTTTTGCCATTATCGGTCGGCCGTGGAAAAACGGAAGAATATCGGATAAAATGGTTAAGTAAAGCGAGATGCCACCACGTTCTTGTAATAACCCTTGTCCAGGTTCGTCCGGAATAATAATTAAGTCGATGATTAATACAAGCGAGGTTGAGTTGGCGACCCGAGAAGGCGCGTCTCGGTCGGCGGAGGGTGTGCGTCCGGGACCGAGGGCCTCGCAATTACACTATCGTAATTATCGTAATTGGTCATCGCCGCGGCCAGGAAGAGTCACTGTGCGTTCGACCAAGGCGAGACCGATCTTCCGGTTCGACATCCATCGAAAATCACGCAACGATTCGATCGTCTTCAATTGCCACGCGTAACGAGACGGAATCAAGGGAATCGCCGCTCGAGCATCTACCTATGCCGAGATAATTGCGCTTCTAGGCCAGTTCGACAACCGGCAGATATGGACCGGGTTCCGTGATGGGTGTACGCACGTGCGCACGCGAGCCAGAAAACGCCGCTCGGCAGAAAACAAGACGTCAATTATGAAAATTCGAAATCGGCTTGCATGGGATCGGACATTGTATTAAAGGGGCAAATTATGGTATTCGGGATGTTCTGAGCTGCCGGTTCAATTTTCATTCTTTGCTTTATTTCCTTATTTTCTTATACTTTACTGCATTTACCAGCTATTTTCGCAATGATATTTATTTATTACAGTAATTCACTGCTGATGTTCATTCAACTTATTTTGAGGCGACGGAAATACGGGCGGCAAGGGAAATAGTTTAATAAATTATTATTATACGATGAAAAATGGACTGACAATTTTATAGGAAAATTGAAAGTGCGTAAATTATAATAATATTTTATCGATTAAATAAAGAACCAAGTATTTGCAAAATTACAATATAGTAATCAAGAAATTGAATTCAAATTGCGTTAAAGACGCGTCATATTTTGTGAGCATACAACGATCTTTTTAAAATTACCGAAAATCGCGTTTCACAACGCCTTTTTGAAACGTAAAACTTTACATCTCGGATCAGAATGAATACTATCCAAATACTTTATAACATTATTCTAATTGCCAGTGTTTCGTACGGCTTTCTTTAACTGTAATCATTATTTATTATGAAGATTACATTTGATAATTTTCACACTCCAAAACTTTCTAGGTTAATGTGTAGAATATCAGTTTGCCTACGATGAAATAATAGATTAATAATTAGGTCACAAATATTAGGTGAAATAATTTTTGTAACAGTCCAATTCTTAATTTAATTTATTATATAACACAAATGCACGTTTAGAAATTCGCCGTATGGCTTACAAAACAAGTCTTGTTTTTTTTTATTTCGCACTTTTGAAAACTTGATTCCCGTTCAGACCAAATGTTTATTATCATGCAATTAATTATCTATTGAAATATAAACAAATTTAAAAACGATTTATTAATAGCGAGTCGATCCATTACCAACACAACTGAATCGTAGCAGACCTTATTTAAGGTTGTTGCGTAACATTTCTTGATAAAAAACTGCGCTCACTTCATTATTCAATTAAACTCATAAATTGTAATATGCATTTACCTACGAGACGTATAATTTGTGAGTATTAAAATTGCGCGAATGTCAATTTTTAATCCGATCCTAAGCAGACTTTATTGGCCGAGATTGGGTTCGGATTCAATATCCGTTCCGTTCGTTTGTTTAAGTTAAACGCAACCGGTTGTTATTCGACGAATTCGGATCTGGCATTATTTGCGAAAATAAATTGTGGTTAAGAATCATACACTCCGATTTGTTCTGGTTACAAAGCAAAGAAGATTATGCGCCTTGCGAAATATTAAAGTTATGACAAAAAATTGACGCTGTTATTTTGTTAATCCATCGTTTACTCGGTGTCGTGCGTAGTCACAAACAAAAACAGCGCTGTGTGTCACTTCAACGAGTGACTCATAATCAATGAATTGTTAAACTTATTTAAAAACTTCCGCCACCTTGATCTTTACCCATAGGTTTCACGCGCCCTTGCCAATTAGAGGACTCCGTTGGGACATATGGAAACTTGATCGAAATGAATCATTGTGTTTATTCACGAATCATTTGCGACTTAAGGCCAAAAAGATGACTTCTCGTGATTAGTTGCAGAAATTTACAATTTATATTTGTAATTGTCAATGTTAACGTCGATGCAAATGTTAATGACAACGCGACTAACAGAATGATTAGTTCTATCGAACGAGCGCGAATGAATAGGCGGATTGAAAATTCATATTCGATTGGTCATAATCATTTTCAAACTACTTCGTAACGTTTCGGTGAACATTGCACACAAAACAGTAAACAAACGAATGCAAAATATAAATAATGTTGCGGCAAGAAGGTCAGGTTTCTTTTGTTTGTGTCAAAAATGTAAATATAAACAATGGTATGACAAGAAGGTCAAGTTTGTTTTGTTTATACCAACCAATTTTTGTGTTTATATTTTGTATTATTCGGCCTTTTTGTTTTTTGAATTTTTAAATATATATAGAAAGAAGTCAAATATTAAGTGAAAAAAAGTATTCTTATATTGCAGTAACTGACAAGTTAATTTCGTTTCCTCGAAGCACCCATCAAAGCGCGTAACGGGAGGTTATCAGAATTACATTCTCGATTTGTTATATGAATCACGCATAATTTAATTAATTCGCGAGTTCGTATTGGTATAACTTTTGAAAATTATATACGTTTACCGTTTTTTTCGAAATTTAATGTCTCGCGACTGTCATTCATATATTTGCTGCCGAAAATAATTTGCTTACTACTCCGATAGGGTGGCGCAGTTTTTCGTCGCGTTCATGTTTATGAAGAAAAATCTTTTTTTTCCAGCGCGCGATCAAGCGACCAAATGCGGATCGTGTGCGTACAATTTTATTACGGAACTAAGCGTGATTTGTCGATAAATTTCAATATGCGCTGCTGAAAGTGGCGGGACAAAGAGTCGTAAGGGGGGGAGGGGCACGTGGAAACGCGTTTCGCGGCGTGCATAAAGGCAGGAAACACGTAGGATTTCTAGCGCTGCAATAAAAATGTATGTGGAGCACGTATTATTCTGCCACGGAAATTGTCTCTATGACCTTCGCCCAAGAGATACGTGCGTACTGCCTTTCAACGTCTCTGAAACTCTCGCGCTCTGCTTTTCAACGTCGCCGATTCTTTCTATATATCTACATAAATGACAATTAACGCAATTATCCGTCTTTAGCTTGGCAACGAGCCGCACTCGGGTTCGCGTTTCTTTCTGCGGATTCGCGTTTTAAAACGCGATGACCTTGATTTCTTTGCCGACCTCCTGACCGTCGTTCATTTGACTGACGAATCGGACGTATCCGTGGCTCGAAACGTTCAATTTTCAAGAGAGTGAAAATAAAGTAGAAAGTGGATGGCGGAAAGCAAGATCGCAAATTACGACGACTTACAAATCAGATCGGTTCGGTTCAAAATCGCGGTTCGAAGATCCTCTAATTGGATGGACAAACAAATGTCCAAACAACGAAAATTGAAGATGACTGAAAGTTTAGTAAATATTATTAAAAACACAATAATTCAAGGACGAAACAAAAATTCAATCGGAAAATAACGAATTTTTTTTTTTTTACTGTAAACATTGACGAATTTTCGGTATATATTTACAAACATTCATCTATGTTTACTAAAAAGTTCGGTATACTGACAGAATTCTTTTTCTGTTCGTAAGTTAATGCGTTTTTAATAATATTTACTGAACTTTCAGTAATTTTTAATGCAACATTTTTCTACGTGTGTGGATAATTAATGGATTCGACGATGAATTCAGATTTACAGCCGTAGAGTCAGACTTTTGACCTTTGGTGAACGAATTGGAACAACTTTATAAATAATTGTGAATGATTTTCGGTGAATCAAAAACCAACGAAATCTAAAGATATTAATTTAAGATGAATAATTGAGTTCAAGGTTGAGGTCGACCTCATCCCCGCGTCACCAAAGCTAATAAAGCAAGCGGTTACGTAACGTTGCCATTGCTTTGCCGTGGCGTATTAGTTTGCACTCGCGACGGAAAATTAATTACAGCAACGCGTCGCGGGATTAAAAAATCGCCGCCTCGAACAAAAGCCCCGATCGTAATTCCCTTCTAAAGCGTGGAGATTCTTTCGGTAGTTATTTAAACTAATGCGATTCCAACTGAATTGGCACATTAATTAAACGCGTCCTCGCGCGAGATATGACTTTTATTGTTCGCGCAGGCGAACCACTGCTCGCATGAGAAGATTCTTCGAGTGGACCAGTCAGGGATAATTAATAACTAGAAGAAATAAATAAGTAAAGAGCCTCGAGGGTGGAGAGGACGGTTGATGAGAGTTGCGCGCACCGCCCGAGAGAGACCGAGCGATTGCGTCCGCGCGTTTGTGTGTGTGTGTGTGTGAGTGAGTGTTTGCGAGAGGGAAAGAAGGGGAGAAGGAGAGAGGGAGACGTCCATCCCCGCGCGAGAAGTGCTATCTATATAGCGAAGCAGAATCCGGATGTTCGCCCCCTGCCCCCCTCATCTCCTCGTCGACGTTCCTCGTATCTTTCCCCGCGTCTTCCTACGTCTTTCCATCTCGTCTCTCCTTTATCTTGTCGAAAAACTTGATGTCCGTCCGGCAGTCAATTAGCTCTCCCTCGCACGTCGTCGAGTTTAAAATCCAATTTAAACAATGTGCATCCTAATGAGATATCTAACTGCTACGATGTATACTCACACCGACAAAAAAACCCTCCGTCGAGTTCAAATGACGTTCGCTTTTGTTTCGTCTTGTTTTGATTGTTTGTTTGTTTGTTTGTTCGGAGCGGTTTTTCTGCGAGCGATCGCGGTCTCGGCACCTGTCATACATATATACGGTGGTATCGAAATCACGTTTGTTTGCGTGAACAATGATTTCGAGGTTGGCCAAAGTCGAGAATTATTACGATCGTCAGAACCTTTGACGGTCCGACCTAATCTTGGATTTTTATCGGAAACAAATTGGTTTCGTTTTTTGTGTCTTAAAAAACGTATCGTTCCAAAGTTGCATGCTTTTATACAACGAAACATAGTGTGATCCGCGTTAGAAATTCGTTTATCAATTTGTGCATTTCCCATTACATCCGATTGCAATTGATCACTTTTATCCGAAACTGATTACCGATAAAAGTGAAGCCTCTAATCCGTAATTCCGTAAATGAAGTTATTTGCTACATGCGAGGTTTTAGAAGGGCGATTTAGTATTTATCGCCGCGTGGAAAAATCGAAAATTCGTCTCGGATTACGAAGATTGCGACTTTTTTTTAATCCAACGGCAATTTCGTTTTGCGCACGCGAGATGCCGAACAATGTAAACAATAATTTCAAATTTGCGCCAACTTTGTATTTTATACGCACGCGCACTCATATACATGCACGACTAAAGCTATGCATTTCCTCGTATCCATCGTTTACAACGGAGCCCAATGTTTTTGCCGACATCCGTCGACGATACCGCAATATATACCAATCAGGATGAGAAAAAGGAACTGGCGAGACTTACGCGGAACGCATTATCCCTATTTGTCTGCACGTAAGGGCTGCCTTCAACGAGAGGCGGAAGCATGTGCATTTTTTTCCTTATCCAAGAATATTTTAATTGATTATTAGTCTGCACTAGTCATCACCATAATTTCCTATTACTTTGAATTTTCGTAATTTCGACTCGCGTATTATCGAGCATTTTAGCTGGAAAAAGAAGAATTGATTACTTTGAATTGATCGTTTGGATTGATGTTCACATTGTGTCCTGTGCAAAGGAAAAAATATCAGTGTAAAATTTACTATATTTTATAACGATTGCAGGATAGAATTGCATTCATAATGAATACTCTTATATATATATATATATATATATATATAATAGACATTATTATTTACAGAATATGAATTACTATATTATATTGAAATAAGTACATTACACTGAAAATTAAGTATGAAAAATTACTATCCAAAATATTAATTTGGATTTATAAGCGACAAATCGTCGAATTTACTATTTTTATTAGTAATATTTTCAGATAAAGTAGTAAATTCTATACACAATTCTATAAATTTCTATACAAAAACGTTAAATTTTACTATTTAAAATAGTAAATTTGAAGATTTATCGCTTATAAACCCAAATTAGTATTTTAAATAGTAATTTTTCATACTTAATTTTTCTCAGTGTAGGAAACAACAAATTTTACGATTACTATTTATTTTTTTCCAGTGTAGTTTCTGGTACCGAAGAATACTAGTTTAAAGAATTCTTAAATTTAAATTTAACAAATAAGTTTTCACTTGGAATGTTTTTTTTATTAAGTCACTAATTTAAGGTGAATTTTGTCAGTTTATGTACAATGATTTCTAAGCAGTTCTAATGTAAATAATATTTACCTAAATATAATTATGTAAACACAAACACGTTTAATATAAAAACACGATTTTGAATGTAAACAAAAACAATCTTTCAACACAAACCGAGCATTTTTGAATACAAACTTCCGTTATCTAACAAAAAAAGTACTCTTACCCCGAAAGTGAACTTAGCGAGACTCGCAAATTGGACTTACATTGAATTCAATAATCAACTGATTGCGAAATAATGAACAGTTGTGCGTAATGATAATCGACGTGGAACATTTAAAAAGCATTAAGATACATTTCAATTGACGAATAATTTAAATGCTTTCGTGTTTAAACTTGCTGCAAATTGAAGGCAAACGATACAGTAACAATTAGTCGAAGTTGCCTCTAGAATCTTTTCGTGATACATCAATCTGATACGTGTAAAAAATAATCCGTGGTATGCGTATAGCTGTAGAGAAGGATCATTGGTTCCCGAGTCGTTCGACCTGTAGGTTGGTCTGCCCATGAAGGTTTCACCTTCCGATTCTCGGAACCTGAAAGCACCTACTTGCAGAAGCTATCCACTACATCAAGGTTGCTATTTCGCTGCACAAAAGCTTTGTTGGTCTCGAGATAATCCGAGGGTCGTCTAGTGGATCTGACATTGGTCGCGTGCTCCCGCCGCGTCAGGGAGGTCTTACGTGAAACGCCGTCAAACTTGTTCTTAGCTAAAATTAATTCATAATCATAGGTTGCGCGTTCTGAAATAGAATAACGCAGCGAAAAAAAGCGCGCAAAAAGGCACGAAAAACAAAGACGCGGAATCGAAAATTGCAGATTTGAATCGGTCCAAAATCACTAGCGTGAATATATATATATATATTTAGTCGGCGCAATTTTTTGCCGGCGCTGAAAACACGATCAACTAACTCGCCGCAGTCAAATTGCTTTCTTATCGGCCGGATATCGGATTCCGTTGGCTTTTCCAACTACCGAATGGTAAAATCGGCTCGCAACACGAACCCACTCGATTCGGATTACGAGCCCGCAGATGACCCGGCCGGATAACACGTGACGCCCGATAGACGCAAATAGTTCGTTCCCCCAGACGGTCTTTTTTTCCAGACTGATCCTTTTCTTTCGCGCGATTTTTCGCCGCAACGAAGACAACGTCGTTGCGTTTTTTCTGTCTCAGTTCAACGGCTCGGTCACTGGAAAACGACGCCTGTTCGGTGTACATATATTATCGTTTCATTTCGATTGCCATAAGTGGATCATGGTTGTGTTAAAAGATTCAATTTTGAACCGGCAAGATCAATCTGTGACTTGAAATCGCTTAATTTCATTGAGTACTATTCAAAACTTACACAAAACTTAAGTTACATCGACATTTCTTTAAGTAATCAAAAACCAGAGTATTTGATTAATGGTTTCATCCAATAAAATCTTGTTTCTTATGGTATTTTGTCACAATTATTATTCATAGGATCCCGGTTATTAATGGAAAAGTGTTTAATGTAAACAAAACCCATATCAACATAAACAATCGCGTGTTTTAATGAAAACAAAACTGTTTTACTACTAATATGAGACCTTAATTGTAAACAATAACAATATCAACATACACAAATGACTTTTTAAAGTAAACAAAAACATTTGCAAAACAAACCCAACGAATTTTAGAGTAAAACAAACCTTATACCCGGATTTTCGAATTAATTACTCAGGTATAAAATGTACACGAATGGAAGAAATGCTTGAAAAGCAAATCTGATGTTTCAGCGACGTGTCACTAAACGTTAATCATGGGGACACGCATGTGCGTGATGTATGCAAAATGACTTTTACTCCATTGTTCGTGTCCGATGATACCTTTGCGCGCTGACTCACGAATCCTTTCTATTAGATATTGACTCGCAAACACCCACGATGATTTGACGTCAGAATGAACGAGATTTGTCAGCATTTCAGTAGCTATCGGGATGCAAAATAGCCGGCAGTCGACATTTTGCAATGCTTCGTACATCGGCGCAAAGCTTTCGCGTCACTTAGCGAGAGAACGACGCGCGATCAAACCCCGCGTTTCGATAAAAAATTTTGCGCTCCGTTTTTGCAGCGTTTGCAGTTAATTCGTACCTCTCGGCGTCTAATTATTGAGGCATTTCTTGCAATCTAATAACGTAAAGTAATTCAAAGTAATTATCCCGGAAAATATTAAATAAAGTTGAAATAATGACATGCAATGTTCCGCGTTCATTATGGGATCAAACTGGCTTGCGAATCGCCGAGAGTTGTCAAAATAACTAGATGTCGATGATCATATATATATATATATATATATATATATATATATATATATCCAATATTCAGTCGGAAGGACGTTTCGTATTATTTTGGTTGCATGATTAATTGGTTCGCCTTTTTATTTATTATTTACCATTCGTATGTTAATTTGGAGCAATTTAAAATGATTTAAATAAATTAAGAGAAAGAAATGAGAAAATAAAACGAGTTTACGGAGATACAGATAATAATAATAATTACGCAATGTCTGCAGACGAAATGTATTAGATATAATTGAAAAATTGTTGAATTACAAGTTGCATAAGTAGATCGTCGGTGAAATTGCTCCGCGCAGAAGTCGAATTCGCTGTTATGTCGGGTTTTGCTTTAAAAAATGCAAGTATTGTCAAAGGCAATTGAGCAACGTCGTTGGAAACATTTTGCAATGTCTCCGAGATCACGTATTAACTTTAATAGTTCGATCGGGGGAAGAAGGGAAAATAATTTTTGTGGTATTGTTAATAGTGAAATGTGGTGAATTATGTAAACTCAAGAAATTGGTACTGCTCGGATCAATTCTCAAGGCTGTTACGGCGCTGATACACTCAGACAAATATAAGTAAAAAGCGCGTATAAAACGGCTGTGTATAAAATTGTTTTGTGTTCGGATTTCATAAAACGAGAAAGTCAAGTCATTTAAATAAGCTTGGAATTTAAGACGAAAGACACAACGCGATGAATTCGTTGGTTACGATATAAAATGTATGACATCGTGACACATAATGCATATAATAAATAAATAATTAAATAACGTCTTCATTGCGCAGAATCTATTCATATTTCCGTAAAAGAAGAAAAGTATTTTTATTTTGTAACGTAACATACATTTATTCCTATAATATATAATGCAAAACAATACACAGAAAAAAGTAGTGTTGTCTGAAACAATGAATCTATCAACGGTAAATATAATAGTCAAAATCTGTCAATAATGTTGTCAACTTTTAACCTTAAATTGACTTATTCAACAAATTTATTGTCAACTTATGACAACCAGATCGCTTGTTCGTATATTAATACTTTTAGTGACTAAGTTAGTCAAAAATTGACTAAATGTGACAAACATTTGTTTCTGTGTATTTACAAAATAAAAAAATTGTTTTATTTTTCAATTTTTCGTTTGTATCAAAAGCAATTTCCTACCGTGCAAATTAAACAAAATATATTGTCCCGGAATAAGACAATAGTATGAACCACGCGAAAAGAACTAATTACGATACTTATTAAAAAAAGGCCAAAGGACCCTAAATCTCGTGAAATTGCTGTGAAAACCGCCCTAACGTCGTACGGAGTATCAGACGATCACCATTCAAATACTCACGCAATTCCTTTTGATCCAAGAATATACTTAATCATCCTACTTATACGTTTGTTTAAAAATATTCTCATTCTCATTCGTCACACTTATCTGAATATCCCGAATGAATTACGTCTGCCCTTTATTAACACCAAACATGATTAAAAACCAACCGCGCCATATTTAGCTGGGATTATTTTGAGCACAAAAGTTCGTTCACAGGGCCGTCAATTGCAGCTCACGATTTCTTTGTCCCTAACTGGCTTTTAATCGATCGTTAACTTTGGTTTCGGTTCGCGCGTAGGTCAGATCCTCGGCGGACGGCGCGCGTGTGTGAATAATCTCGGCCGATCTCGAAAATCGACCTCGGCTTTTCATCATCGGCATCGCAACGATCTTTATATGAAAGTCCATGAGGCATGAAATGAATTCGATGAAAATCCAGCGGGCCGTTAAATAGCGCGAACCGATTGCATTGGTACCATTGTGGCGCGCGCTCTCCCGCGATTAGTTAGTTAAACGATTGTTATGTTCCGCGGCGCACGCCACATACGACAAGTCGATCGAGAAAGAGGGAGAGAGAGAAAGGCGTCGGAAATTTAATACGGTCCATGTAGGGAATTGTCGAAGGGGATTTCATGAAGTTAGTGGGGCGTAGCGTGTGTCTAGATTGCATTGATCGCGGAGAGATTCTTGACATAGAAGAGAAGGGCTTGTGCCAATACTGAGTCGCCGCCGCGACTCCACGTAACCAACAAATTACTCTCTTCGAGGACAATAAAGCGTTGCCTAATCAACGCTTTATTATCAAACAAAATGCATGCGTCGCTAATGAATCAGACTTGGCCATTATCGCGTTCATTTTTTATAACGTCCCGTTGACAAAGTGCAATGCTTTTTGTGCGAACGCGTTTTGTTAGTTGTTTTCGTTCGTTTATGTTGCGCTGAGAGAAAAATTGATCGATTTTCAGTAAAGAGTTCACCAATTTGGTATTATATTTGTAATTCGTGAAAAACACGTTGTTTATTTATCACATGGTATCAATTTTTGATTATAATTTAACAATAAACTTTTTATTGTACTAAAAATAGTACAAGACGTTTTTTATATTTTTTTGTTTACTAATTTTTTTTTATTTTACTAAAATTTAACATCCTCGTTTTTTTATTCAATTCACCAAAGGCTATACAACTGTTTGTGAAAATTTATCAAAACAGATTGTCAAGTTTAAACATTCTAATCTAAAATGAAGTTAACAAAAAGTTGATGAAAAAAGATATATTTGTCGTTCTGGATTTATTCAAAAGTGCTATAATGCGATTTATTGAAAAATTAATCAAAGTGAATTTTATTATTATCAAGCTTTAACCTTACATTGTTCTTATTTGTCAAAAATACTTGAACCAGTTTATCAAAATTTGACAAACTGGTAGCATACTACCAATTAACATTCAGGTTATTAAAATTTAGTATTCCCGTATTATAAATATTAGTGTCTCTTTCTCTCCGTATGGGTTAGAAATGAATCTTTTGTGGACGGCGACGGGTTTGATTTTTGTAACACTCCGTTCGCCAAGAGCAGTTGTTTTGATTAAATGAGTGGATTGGTTTTTTTAATTTTGGATGATTTTCGTTAGATGAGTAAAATGGTAGTTTAGCAATGAATCACGTTTGAACATTATCAGATTCGACGGGAAAAAGATCCCATTGATAAACTATAATTGTTTTGATAAAACAAACGAGTTAGTTTTTTAGTCTTTTTCTTGATTTGTTAGTTTACTGCTAACTATTAGTTTATTAATGAATCATCATAGTATTAACACGTTTGTGTATTAAAAAATCCGGTTGATAAACTTAATTTGTCTATGTAATGTTAATTTGCTATTTTAACTAGGTTCATTATTGGACTTAAATTTAGTAGTTTTAATATATTCATTATGATAATCTGTTATAATGAACCTGACTCGGTAATTGTAATTTTCATTCATAAGATTCTGTTGCCTAAAACTGCATTTATTCTCCTGACGTTAATCTAAATACATATTTAAAAATGAAAACACAAGTATGTGGTATATATCGATATTATATATATATTTTTTATTTTCGTTTCAAAATCGATTCATAATTATTTTTATGAAATAAACAAAATGACTTGCTAGTTTCGTTAATGTTCATTCATTATATTAAAAATAACTAACTGAATACGCTGTCATGAAATATTAAACAAAACCCCATTTTGACGATTGACAGTTCTAACTGATCATTTACGGATCATTTTGGTTTCGATCTGAATTCGTTTCACGATGCTTTTGTAACGAAAAGGCTCATTAATCCAGGTTTAACAACCTCGAGATATTTTTACGATTATAAAGTCGTACCGATTTAGTTTCTTAGATACAATTTGCTGCTTAAGAGATTGCCACGATTCGATCGCATCTGATAAGATGTAATCGATTTCGAGCCGAATAGAAATTTGAAAGTGCTCGCGCAGGAGCAAGTGTTTACGGTAAAACCAAGTTTCAAGGTCAGCGTTTGTTTGATGGATCTGGCGCGACTTGCGTTGCGTTGCGCGCGCGGCAAAAGGTGTCGTTTACTTTAGGCATTGCGATTCGTACTAAAAAAATTACACATTGAAAAAAAAAACTGCGATCAGATAACGCACGATGAATAACCGATCAAATCTGTAACGCAAAGTGCATTTTATCATTTAATAGATTGCGGTAAGTCTAAATGAGACTCGGTTTCATTTAAATTAGATCTAATCAAATCTGAATCACACGGTTGCGAATCAGATTTTATTAATACATTGAAAGTACGCTTACGAATGAGTCGATTAATGCTATCAATTCAAATAATTTATATTTATACGTATACACGCATACATACGCACAAGTTTATATACCGAACTGTTAAGTAAGACTAACAAAACACTGGCAGAACGTATAGTTAGCGTAATATCAACGTAATTTTATGATAGCGCCATTTTAAAATTTCATTTCTTTTTCGTTCCCGTATAGGAGCGAGCGAGTGAATGTTGCTACAAATTTTAAAATTCGTCTTAGGTTCCCTCGATAAATAGAGTAACGATGTGTCAGTAGGCGGAACCTTATGCAATCTATCATTAATTTTTGAAAACGTTTTGTGCCATTTGGAAACAGTTTGAGCGTTCGTTTTTGATGATTAATGTGAAAACGAATGACGCGGTGTATCATTGTTTCACTGAAAAATGCCTCTAATAAAGTAACACTAAATTGTGTCTGCTGCAAAGTTTCATTTAACGGTAAGTAGCTTCTAAAGCTGTAATTTAAAAGTCGTTAATAATTAACGAAGTAAATAGATCAGTGGCCTTATTAATCACACATACCACGACAGCGTAGAATTTTCATTTTTCAATTTATTTATTAATTTTTCATTCTTTTTCGTTCTGTAAAAAAAATAAATTTGAAAAATCATACATTAACGATTTGCATAAAATGTGTAGACAAAAAGTGAATCGCATTAAAATGTTGCGTATTTATGTTAAAAGAGTTTTTGTTTACAAGTACTTATGTTTATATTAGATTTGTTTTTATTTACAATTAAAATCCTTATATTTACGTTCAAAATATTGTTGTTTACATAAAAAATCAGTATGTTTACATTTTACTTGCATTTTGCTATCTCCAATGAAAATTAGGATAAGTGAATCGAGCGTCGTTTGGATTTGTTTAATCGTTCTGCACGGCCTGCCCATAAATCGGAACAACCGCGTTCGAAGCCAACAGCGGGGTAAGCCCTATTGGCGGATTATAAATGGCTTTTCTAATCGCCGACATTTCTCGCGCAAAATCGCCTCGATTGCCCAATTTGTCAAGGCGCCGTCGCGACAATCCGTCGTGACAGCGGCGAGATGTTTAGCATAGGTTTGCGGGGCTTCGCACGGACGCGGGCGCAGAAGAAAAGAGAGTCGCGAGTTCTCGTGAATGAATGCGCGCAGGCGGAAGTAGGTTATGGTTGCGTCATGCGCGTACGACCGCGATAGCTTTGCACCTATTCGCCTAGATGCCGACGATAGATGCCCCGGAGAAAGTAATTAGAGATGCGGCGGCGTTTCCGTTCTGCTAAGTCCAAGGTTTCCCATTGTCGGGCTCACGGCCGCGAATCCGCGCCATTTTTGAGTCGTGACTCGGCGTGCCTCGCGTGACTTGCCAAAAATTTTCGACCGGAATCAATAACCGGCAAATTTAAAGGTTAAATCGTTAAATAAAATTCACCGGTTTAGCTAAATCATAAAAAGCGCGTATTTTCGGTGTATATATATATATATATATTTCGTGTACCGTGAAGCAATCGCTGTAGCGATACGGGTGTCTTCAGGGACCCTTTTTTTACGTGCTTTTTTCTACCCAAACAAGTGGGTTTATAATTTAATAACATTATGCTAATCCAACTGTATCAAACGAAACTCATCACGGCGCGTTACATAAAGCATTACGACCGCGCCAAACAAACGCCGATTTTCAATTCGAACGCAGCCGTCCCGCTCGGATCCGAGAAACTCCTCGGGCCGGATAAGCTGCTTCCACGCGATTCCTTATAATTTGATTAGCCAACAATGCGCGTTTCGTTAGAATCCACGGCCACGGACGTGAGACTTTTCTTATAAATCACGCGGACGCGAATCAGCCCGATTGTCCCGACGCAAAGACGGATGAAATTCTCGGATCTTTGAAGCGAACCGACCGGCTCGCGTTTGGTCGAATCATAGTTCGACCCTATGATTAAATCTACCAGCTCCTTTTTTGGCGCGTTTGATTTATGCGTTTTCGAGAACTCTCGAAACATCGTCCCAAGTCGTCGGCGAAAGCAAAAGTTTTTTCGCTCCTTTTTTATCTCCCTTTTTCTCGCCCCCCTTTTATCTCTCTCTTTCTCTCTCTCTCCCTCTGATTTCTTTCTTCGCTTTTCTCGATCCGCCGCAGCCGTGAAACGTTAATTGTCTCGAAGTTCAATGCAAGTGCGTGACCTTCGCGTTGCGAAACGAGCGCGGAAAAACGACCGGCGCGCATCCTTGCATTTTTCCGAGGGTCCGCGCGCCGGCGCCTGCGTCACTTGAATTCCTTTGACGGTTCATTGCCGTTTGGACACTTCTGCTCATTTTCATAGCTGAATAATGCATGTGTCGTTACCTTTTATCGCACTTTCGTAACGAATCCGCCGCTCAATGGACCTTTATATCTTCCAACGACCTTCTCTTATTCGAACGAGGAAATGCAGCATTAATATTAACCGGCGGAATTATTCACCGAGACTCGTAAAACGTTGAAAGCAAAGGATTCGTTGTTTTGCGCCGAGTCGACCGACTCGGCAACGGCGAGGAATACTCAATTCGTTGGTATTGAATTTGAACGCAACAACGACGTATTAAAGGTTGGCCCTTTTTATTTTTTGTGGTTAATTAAGGGCTCGGGCATGCGCACCGCGGTCAACCAATGTTGCTCTGAATCCCATTGCGCGTGGGTCCAATTGCTTTCGCGGTAAAAGTTCACGCGTTCGTCTAGTTGTTGATGTTTTTAAAAAAGGATTGTTTTTGTTGTCGAAAAAGTTCGTTATTGTTTACGTTCTGACGTAAATTGTTATTAATGAGGTTTGTTGGGACATCGAGGCGTTTCGATTTTCATTTCGATTTTGGCGCTTTGATCTGATTGAAAATTTGGAAAACAGTGACTGTCGCTCGAAGAAGAAGTCAGGAGGAACGTCTTCGGGAAAGTGACTCGGCGTCTTGGGCAATTTCACAAAGCGGATTTCCTCGGTCTAGTTACAGCCGTATAGTTTACGCCCGTAAATCGGGATTACGTTTACTTTTCGTGTTATTACGCTTTCAGAGCATCGGGAATAATGAAATCTTAATTTTGTATCCAACTTGTTATAATTTGTCTTATAAAATCAGCGAACTGGTAAAGGATTCATTTTGCTGCCGTCGACGTTCATTATGAATTCATATTTTTTATCGAATTTTCGGTTTATTGGAACCAAATGGATTTTTACCGGACAAGCATGCTCGGTCGCTCGGTTTATAAAGGTTAAATAATAAAATAAATACGCAACGAGAAACAAAAACAGAAATTAATTAAGAGGGTACGACTCGTGACGAAACGTTTGAAATGTCATAAACGGTATTACGGGTACATATCGTTTTCGTGTATATATATACGATCGTTCGAAAATGTCTAAAAAAGGACTGGCGTTTTTTGATGCCGCTGATACTGTATTGCAATACAAAATTCATTGTCTTCGCGCGAAATGTCAAGGTGGCGCGGGGAAAACGTTCACTATAAAACTTGCGTTTAATTGGAATGATTCGTAGACGATGGTAGCGCAAGTAGGAATGTAATTAAACGGGAGATGACGAAAGCCAGATGTTATTTATCCGACTGTGTTCCTATTCGCCGTTACATTTTGTTGCGCGCTTTTAGTTTGCCGATTAAAAACGCGTATAATTTAAGACCCCGCGAAGCAAGTCTCGTTGAGTATATCTTAATTCGTACTTAACCGTCAATTAAATTGCTCGCCGATTACTTACTTTTACCATTTTTTCTCCTATTTGCGGTATGAAATATTTAATCTTATGACAGATATATGCAACGTTAATTAGTTCTCTTATTATAACCGCATTGTGAAACTTTTTTGATACGCGGAATGCTTGGATTAAGGCGAATTGCGAAATCAAATTGTGATATCAAATTGAGACAAGTGTAACCGGAAAATAAAATAACGCGACAATTTCGGCGAGGCAAAGTGACTTTTTTGCGGTGTACGATCGGTTTAAATCGAATAAATAAATGTCGTTATGAT